>ML260904.1:530-24446 GCA_005239495.1 Nicotiana undulata | reverse complement strand
AAGGAGTGGGGTTAGAGATGTGGTCCGACGCCAAGCAGCATTAAAGTTTCTTGATCTGACCAACACGGGTTGTGATGAAGTGGTAAATACTCCTTTCATCCTTAACCAGAGGTCTCGGATTCGAGGCTTGAGTATGAAGTCACTATTATCTAGGGAGCGTTTTACCCCAACGCGAGACTTTTCAGCTCACATCCGCATTTAGTCAGCCCCAATGTAGATACCGAACACCTGTGGGAAAAAAAAAAAAAGGTTTCTTGATCTGAGTGATTGTGCATAATGTTGCTTTTCATCAGAAGAAATTTGCGGCATGACACCCAAAGAAAACAAAACAATGGTGGGTAAGTGATAACGTCATATCAAATTGCTGAGATAAGGTTAATAATGACAGCCGTTATATTAGTTAAATAAGCAAGTGGTTCGGAAGTCTTCGATCGGGGTCATATTCTATTGCCATTTATTTATAGATAGATATATCCGCAAGTTTGCCAGAATCAAGCTTAAAGACACCTTCAAAGTTCAAAGGCATCTAGCTCAAGTATCAGCAATATAGCTCTCTTGTTAATCCATGTTATTTGCCACTCTATTGAACATCATACCTGTAAGTCCTTCAACATCTGGTCCCAAACAAGTCTATTCTTGAACCTTACTGAAATATTTGTAATTCTAACTACTAGTCAAATTGCCCTACTAATTTTGTTTCTTGATATAGTGGACCGACTAGTCTAAGCTCAGTCCCCACAGGAGAAAAACAAGTTCCGCTGTAACTTACAGACAGTCATATTGAAGGTCTGAAAGGTTGGTTTGAACAATAGCTATCTCCAGTTTTTCAGCTTCAGTTCTCATTATCTTGAAAGCTCAAACTTCTAAATCCGGCAAGAATCTATTGGATAATAGTTGCTGAAATGAAGCAAAGGGAAGGTAAAAGTGTAGCTGATGGAAAAGAGATGAAGAAGACGGTTCCACCACCACCACCACCACTACCAGCATGGAGGTTCATTTGTAGCAGGAAACAGCTATTTAAGCCGATGGCAGCACCAAGCCTGACCAAACAGGAGATTGCTAAGTATTGGAAGCAGAAGCGCAAAACTGAAGAAGATCATTTCCTTGATGCTATTAAGGCTGCAGCCCGTATCAGGGCACGCAATCTCTCGGTAAGGTTTCATATCAATTCCATTAAAATAGTGAATTAAAAGCACAAAATAAATTGGTAAAGTTTGATAGATGAATCATCGATCGAGCATACACCTTGTGAATTAGTATAGGGAAGCAGTCGTTAATTTCTTTACAACTTTACCATTTCGTTCATTTGTTTAATTCCTATCATCTTAAAATTGCATCCTTTCTCATCTGTCAAGGAATTCTCATCCTGATCCCTCCATGTCCTGCAACTTGCTACTATAACTTTTTTGATAAAGGCATTTACAACAGTCTTATAAAGTAGGAGATATGTCAAATCACACAATATATGACTTGTCAATTTTCCCATACTCAGACTAGATGAGTAGTACGTAAGAAATATTGAGTGCTCCACTTTCTTTGCGTGTTTTCCTATATATCAATAAGCTAAGATTCCTTACAAGTCATACTCATCCCACGGTCCAATAACAATATAGTAATAGTTAATTGAAGGACGATGTCCACAAGCAAAGGTTATTACGTTGCATTATTATATACACTTGGATTCTTCTTATGGGTCCAGTAGGCCACTACAACAATGAATGATTAAAAAAGTATTGGATGAATATTCATTGTTATTTTCTGTCTAATATAGATAGGAATATAAAATAAGTTAAGAAAAGATACCACTCCCCACCTCTTGAATCTTTAAAGAGATGCGTAACCTGCACTTTGCGATATGTATAGCTAATGACAATGACCTGACTTTTATTACCCTTTTTTCTTCCTTGTCCCAATCTCTGCACTATTTCTGTGGAGACTGCCAAGATGAATTTGGAAATTATACTACTCCATTAAAGAGTAGATTTTGACAGAAGCTCAATTGACAACACTATTTAACCAAAAAAACAAGATTCTCAGTCAAAACCTATTTTTAGAAGAACTGGGGTTACCGTTAACCAAGAAATTCCGTGCTCTCTCAATTATATGGAAAGAAATGAATATAAGGAATGCAAAAATAATCGATTGGAAGCAAAATAAAATAATTGTATCCAATAATAATCAGAAAGTGTCTTTACAAGTAAAATTCCCTTCCCTTATATAGGAATTTACAAGTATAACGTTTCCTCCCTTTTATGACCGAATCATTGTGAGCATTAATGACATTAATGAAACGTTATAATTGACAATCGTAACTGTTCATGAAGATTCTGTAACGGTTCTGATTCTTCTTCAACTTTAATTAGATGTTCATGAATCTTCCCTCTTTACTGTCTTGATTTATCCTGCTTGTGTCTCTTCACAGAGTAATTTAGGCTCGAGCGACCGCTCCCTTTCATCTCGTGAGTGATTTGCTCGTACCTGTTGTAACTCGTGCACCTTTGAATGCAACACTCCAGTTGTCACATTCTTAGTGATCCACGTATCTTGCCATGCCAGCCACATATTATTCCACGTGTAATATTTATTTTTTACCAATACAAACACTGTATGATCTTGCCCGTCATCTGCAACTGTGTACAAACAAAGCCTATCTCGTCATTAGGGGAAATACTTATCTTTCTGTGGGATACCTTGTGATATTTGATTATCAATAGAGATGCTTGTGAATTAGCCTTGCATCAAGATAAGACTACGTACATCACACCCCTTAGGGTGCGGCATTTCCCGAGAGATGAGACCCTGTGTGAGTGTGGGATACGTCGTGCACCGAGCTGCCCCGCGGAGAAAATGAATTAGCGGCATCCTAATTAGTAGTATTTGATTTAGATTCCAATATTCTTAATTAACTTGCTTCCATATTGTCTGTGGTATTAAGGAGGAGGATTACAAAGAGTTTGTGGATTCGTTAAAGCAGGATGGTGATGACAAGGAGAATGAAATGGCAACTGAGTACATCTCCAAAATTGATGACAACATGAAGGAGAAGAGAGTTGGTATAAAAGACTGGTAAGTGGTAGAAACTTTTAACACATTTTAGATCAATATGTTAGGATTTCTGCAATGATATCATTTTCTTTCATTAGTTTTCAAAGCAAAAGCCTTTTCAAGTATATATATATTTGAGATTTGCAGGTGGACAAAGAGCAAATATGCATATCTAAACCAACCTGCTGTGAAGTCCATGGAAGGCCAAGGCTCCACATATATTCCGCAATTATATTGCTACAAGGCTCCTCCTCCACCAGTTACAACCACTTTCGGCATATTCTAAGGCAATTCAATCCTACGTCCACTCATATACCATATATTTGTATATCATTGTTTGCTTTGTGTGATCCTCAAAGGAAGTGTCATATGATTGAAATGGTTGTATTTGTTTTATGAATTACTCTGTTGCTTCTGTGAAACCAGTGTAAATAAATAATGGTTATATTGTTGGATGCTCGATCAATTTCAGATTTCAATTCATCAAGTTTTTGTAGAACCAGATCTCTGCTGCTTTTTTTCTTTTTTCTTTTTAACTCTGTTGCCCTCTCACATCCAAACATCTCATTGAGGAACTGGGTATAATAAATAGAATTAGTATCCTACAAAAAAGACAGATTATGTTAGGTTAAGTTACATGATAATAAAAAATTGCACATCCACTAACTTAAGAGTCTTTTATTAGCTTGACTATGCGCGAGTATTACCTTATCTTGTTAGTCAAAATCCAGCTGGCAGGACTATTTTGTGCCCCATACTTTTCAAACTAGTTAGGCTGAAGATGGTATTTGATCATGGAATGTCTACAGAATAATTACATCAGATAATGAGAAAAGAAAAGGCAACATACACTTTTTCTCCAAATTTCTCTTACACACCTTTTAAATACGGAAAAAATATTTTACACCAAAACTTTTAAAGGTGTATCAATTACACACTACTTTAGTGTTTGACCATAACTGCTTAAAGATTGCTTTTATACGCGCCAATTAGCATTTGACACGTGTCAAATCGAGAGAAAAAAGAAGAAAAACTGGACCCCCCCCCTAAAACCCCTCTCTTCTCATCTTCCCAAAGAAAAAAAATTACAGAAAAGATCCCCCTCCTCCTCTTCCTAAATTTTTAACAAGTTTTAACAACATACATTACAAATCCTTGTACAAATTTCAAATTCAAGCTCAAACCCAAAGCTTCAAACTTGTTAATGGTGTTTTTTTAAATTTTATCAAAATTAATTACCTAAGTAAAATTTTACTCAACAATAATCACGAATTTAAAGTAATTTTCTAGGTCATGGAACACCAAAATCAACAAGACACGATTAAATTTTCAATTTTTTCAAAAAGTCAGTAATGGTGATTTTTACAAGACCCAATAGCTCCTATGTTTTTTTTCTTCTTCTTAATCATAAGGGTTGGAGAGACGAAATATGAGAAGTAGATAAAACTAGGATGGGGTCGGGGAAGAAGACGAAACGGGGGAGGAAACGCTGGAGTTTGGGGTTTGGGAAGAAGATATGGGTTATTTTTTTCCCTTTAATTTGAAAAGGAAATAGTTAAAAAAATGAGAAAAAACAACAACTTAATTTTGACATTGTAAAAATCTCAAATGCAGGGTACAAATTGGAGTATGTAGCTCCCAAAATACATGATGACGCTTCGATTGTCGAGATTGAAGTAGATGGTATAAGTTTTGAAATTGAGTATTGGGGGAAAGCTGTGGTCTGCTATGTCTTAGGTGCTCACACTCCTTTTGTTGTGATTCAAGGGTATATCAAAAGGCTTTAGGAAAATTTGGAACTGATAGGATTGCAATGCTAAAAAATGGAGTAATTGTAGTAAGGTTAGAACTGAAATACGGAATCAGGAGGTGATTCAAGGTGGAATATACCACTTTGGTAGCAAGCCTTTTATCGTTAAGGCATGGTCTCCATAATTGGAATTCACTAGAGAGGAACTGCTAATTGTTCCAATTTGGGCCAAGTTCCCTGGTCTAGACTTTAAACATTAGAGTAAGAAAGGATTGAGCAAGATTGACAGCTTGGTAGGAAAATCAGTTATGGTGGACCATAATACTGAGAAGAGAAATGGATTGAATTTTGCAGGCTATTAGTTGAGGTAGAAATGAATGTACAACTGCCAGATGTGATGCTATTCCGAAATTAGAGAGGCAATTTGATTGAACAGAGGGTGGGTTACGACCGAAAACCTACTCTGTGTAGTCACTATTCAAAATATGGACATGCAGAAGATGTTTGCAGGATAAAGAAGAAGCAGCAAATTCAAAAGCATCAAACTGAATTACCTATTGCTAATCAACATGAGACTAATAAAGAGAAAGAAAGTGAACAAGACTAGCGGGCAAAATATCCAAACCATATCTAAAGGGACTGAAGGTCCTCAGGAGGCTGTCCAAGAGAAACAGATAGAGAAGCAATGTAGGGTGGCAAACTCCACTAAGAACTGGGAAGGCTCAACCAAGGAAAACAGAATAAATCGAAAGCTCAAATGCTTTTCAGGCATTGCATAGCAAGGAACCCAACCAGTCAACCATCAACTGAACAGTCTCAAATGTGGGAGGTCAGACTATCCACTCTCTGGGGGATGGTTAAGTTACTTAGATGGAATGTAAGGGGGCTTAATGCCCCTAATAAGCAAAAGGAAATAAAACTCCTTTGTAATGAAGAGAAAGTAGGACTTATAGGTCTGCTTGCAAGAAAAGTAAAAGTAATAAGATTGGACAGTTATCCAATGAACTGTTTGTATGATGGAACTATGTTTCCAATCTTGCTCATCACTATAATGGCAGGATTTGGATCACATGGAGACCTAACTACTATAAAGTAGTACCAGTTGTTATGTTTGCACAAATTGTCACCTGTGAGGTATTTTATATACCTCATCAATTGATATTTGAAGTTCCTTATGTGTATGCTTTCAATACAAAAGAGGAAAGGATAGAGCTATGGAAAGTGACACATAACAGGATATGCACCAGACCTTGAATGGTTTTGGGAGATTTCAACTCAGTTTTAAAGCAGAGGACAGGATATGAGGCAATTCAGTAGCCTGGTCAGTGGTTATTGATTTTCATAACTCTGTTGAGGAATATGGATTACTGGAATTACTTACTCAAGGAAATAGGTATACCTGGAATATAAACATGAGGATCAAAAGGTGTCTTCAAAGATTGACTGAGTGTTCATTAATGGGGAGTAGTTAGACACAATGGCAGCATGTAGGGCACTATTCCTACCTGAAGGCATAAGTGATCACTACCCTATTAAAGTATCATTGGCAAGTGAAAGAACCAAATCTAAGAAGTCTTTTCTCTTCTATAACATGTGGGCTCAACATCCACAGTTTGCAGCTATTGTAACTGAGGGGTGGAGTACTAAGATTGAAGGATGCAAAATGTATACAATAGTGAAGAAGCTGAAGTTTCTAAAGAAGAAGTTCATGGCATTAAGAGCTCAGTATTCCCACTCAATTGTAGTAGAAGCAGATGAGGACAGGAAAGCACTTAAACATGCCCAGATCCAGCTGCAGAGTAATCCAACTAGTGCATATTGTCAATAAACTGAAGCTCAGGCGTATTCAAAGTTCAAACAGTCATCTTACTTGGCTGAAATCTGCTTACAACAAAGGAATAAAGCTACTAGAATAAAATTGTGAGATGATAATACGAGATACTTTTATTCAATAATTAAGCATAGGAAGTTGAAGCAGGCAACTACACAGTTGAAGGACTCATCAGGAAATTGGCAGATTGACCCTTAAGTTATTGCAGATTTATTTGTCAACTACTATGAAGAGTTACCGGGAAGGAGGTCATATTCTAGAGCCAGTCTTTAATAGCATTCTTAAAAATGGTCAAGTTCTCACAATTAAGCACCAACTTGATCTAGTAAGGCCTTTTGCATGTAAGTAGTGAAAGAGATAATGTTTCAAATAGATAGCAATAAGAGCCCTAGACCAGATGGATATGGAAATGGTTTTTACAAGGCAGCTTGGAAGATAGTAGGACATGATGTTACAGAATCAGTGATGGAGTTCTTTCAGAATGGAAAGTTACTTAAGCAACTCAATTCAACTGTTATAGTATTCGTTCCAAAGGTGGAAGTTCCAGAAGAAGCTAGCCAATATAGACCAATTTCATGCTGTCATGTGTTATAAAGATGCATTTCGAAGCTGGTGTGTAATAGATTGAAAGTGGTTGTTAATCAACTGGTTGCAGAAAATCAATCAGCCTTTGTCCAAGGAAGATCTATGTTGCATAATGTAATCATATGCCATGACATTATGAGGCACTGTAATAAGAAGACATCTCCTATATATCTTATGAAAATAGACCTTAGGAAAGCATATGATATGGTTAGGTGGGAATTCCTTGAAGAAGTGGTAAGGGATTCTGGTTTTCCAGATAAGTTCATCTAGTGGATTATGATATGTGTATCAACTACAAAGTTCTCAATTAAAGTCAATGGAGAGAATCATGCCTTTTTTTTTTCCAAGGAAGAGAGGTCTTAGGCAAGGGGATCCTATTTTTCCCTTACTATTTGTCATAGTGATGAAGTATCTATCCTGAGTGCTGAAGACAGTTAGTATGTTACCAGATTTTAAGTATCATCCCATGTGTAAGTCAGTGAAACTTACTCACCTTATCTTTGCGGATGACTAGATGAACTTTTGCAAAGGGAATAAGAGTTCATTAAATAGAATCATGGAGGCATTAAGTCACTTTACTGATGTCACTGGATTGGTTGCAAATATGAAAAAATCAAGTATTTTCATGGCTAGGATAGATGACAGCACAAACGAAAAACTACTGGCTAGAACAGGTTTCACTCTTGGAACCCGTCCTATCAAGTATTTGGACCTTCCCCTTTCTTCAAAAAAGTGGAACAAACTGGATTGTCATATGCTGGTGAAAAAAATCACACAGGAAATCAAAGTTACCTATTCACAACATTTATCCTATGCAGGCATATTGCAAGTTATAAATGGAGTGTTGTTCTCTATACACAGTTTCCGGGGCACAATTTTCACCCTTCCTCAAAGTGTTCTCAAGGAAGTGGATAAGATTTGTAAAAACTATCTGTGGGGAAGTTCTGAGGAGAAGAAGAAAATACCATCGGTAGCCTGGGAAAGAGTCTGTTGTCCTAAAAAGTTAGGGGGCCTGAGTATTAAGGGAGTAGGAGTTGATATGGCAGTTGCTCATGTGCAGAGAATCACTGTGGGTTAAATAGGTGCATAGTATATATGTGAGGACAGAAACAAATATTTGGGATCATAAACCTCCTACAACCTGCAGATATTACCCGAGCTTTGCGCAAGGTTTAAGAACCATCAATAAAATTTTAAAAAATAATTTATCGAGTTAATAACAAATGTAGATATTATTGCTATTATGAGAAAGAAAATCGCCAATAAATAAAATATATTTGGTTTAATTCATAAATTTAATTTATTTGTAGCAAATAATCAATATGATGTATAGTTAATTGTATATTATCAATGAATATTACTTAAGTTTTATCTAATTAAGAAAATCCAAGACCTAAAAAAATAAAACCTAAAATAAAAATAAAAGTTGCATAGATTCTTAAAGCTACCAATTACACGAATAAAATAAATTAAATTATTGTTAGTTTTATATTGAGAAACTGAAATTCTATGAGAAAAAATCTATACTTTTTGACAAAAGATCATTAGGAAGACTTTTTCCTCTTACTTTGCAACATATGTAAAAACTTTTATTCCGTCAATTTATTGTATTATTCTGGTAGTTAAAACATGATTTTATGTGATACATTTAATTGAGTAACGACAATATTAAATTAGATAATGTCACACTTTAAGGAATAAAATTCACCAAGCATTCACAGGAATAATTAATTTGTTTAATAAAAAAATCTTTCAATAACACACTTAATAAGATAAGAATCAATACTAATTGTGTTTAAATCCAAACATTAGAATGATGAGTATTGTTTGCAAGTTGATTATAAACTTCACTAAGTTTTCAATCATCGATAGTATAACTCAAAAATAAAAAATACTTTATTTCATAAAGTTAATAACTCGTCGTCTAGTGATTTTTAAACTACGAAAGCTTGCTCCATTCACAGTGTTAAATTTTTGATCGGTAATAACCTATTGTTACATGTGATTTCTTAATTAATTAGATTA
Organism: Nicotiana undulata; assembly: GCA_005239495.1. Classification (NCBI taxonomy): domain Eukaryota; kingdom Viridiplantae; phylum Streptophyta; class Magnoliopsida; order Solanales; family Solanaceae; genus Nicotiana; species Nicotiana undulata. The sequence goes on along the minus strand of ML260904.1, from coordinate 15,210 downwards.
CATTACATGTTAACTTAAAGTTATCTACAAATTGTCAATGTCATATATTAATGCTTAATTCAAAAAAGTTCATTGAAGAAAAGAAATACAGGCAAAAGAATTAAGAACATATAGAAAAATATATTTATAAAAATGATAAATTTATATATAACAGGAAAAGAGAACACGTTAGAATCTCACTTCGACATCAGATAACTACGACTCAAAGTTATTGCAATTGTAGAGTACATATATATACAACAAAAAATAGATATCAAATTCTCTATGTATATATTATTTGGAAGAAAAAATCACTACGTGTCCCCTCTCCTGTGAAAGAAAGAGGTTGATGCACCCAGCTACCCGAAGTCTTCAACTTATACAATATAAAACTAAATATGACAAAATCAAAGACCATTACTGAGAATATATATGTATATACACACTAGTCTCTCTGCACGTGCGTTGCACATGTATTCCATATAAATTTCTTACTAAATGCTAAAAAATTGTTATAAATTTTTTATATGCACACATAGCCGAAATATAATTGATTAGGTTATAAAGTAAAATATTAAATATAGAAGAAGTTTACATCTCCCATATGAAAATTGATTGCTTCAATAGGTGATGTTGGAAACAATATTCTTTGACCAACTTGTCTTCTCTATATCCTTCGGCCATAACGGTATCAGTTGCGTATTGGCATAATTTCTTCTCAAGGTTGATTAGTCGTTTATGAAATATTGGAGTCTCCTTTGTTCTATTTCAACACACATGTCATGCGCAAATGTTCCGTCTATTCGTGTAAACCTACAAGTAATATACATTTAATACACTAATTAGTGTTAGAGTTCAAATTTCATTGTTGAAATGAAGAATTGAATTGCCAAATGAGTCCTTTTTCTTTTTTATTTTATCTATTGACTGAAAATGTAAGAGAAATTAAAGAAAAAAATTCACATATGCCCTTTACTATTCAAAATACTCAATTTTATACTTTTCAATAAAATCACTGAGTTTGATATATATCATAGAAAAAAATAATTTGAATTGCATAATGAGCACTCGTATATCTACTGGCTGAAAATTAGGTAATCAATAGGTCATAATATAGAATGTGCTACTCAAAATTCAATTTTATATTTGTCAATAAAATCTTTGAACTTGATATCTTATTTGAGTGACTATGATCCTTTTTCACATTAGCCTTATCATTGCGAGGAGCTCTCTTCACTTAATTAAATGAGCCATATATAAAGACAACACAAATTTAACAAAAAAACAATTATACGATGTGAAAATAAATTAAAATTTGACAAAAAAGAAAAGGAAAATATAGACAGAATTGATACGTTTATCAAAATGATGAATTTTAATGTTGTTTTGTTGTGGTACTTTACTAAAATGATCACGATATAATTAAAAAAGAATATTACCATCGTTTGCAAGAAGTATTTTGTTTTTTGTAAAACAATTTCATGAGCGCAACAAACTAAAAGCAATTGAATGGGGAATTCACTACGGTTGTTGGTCAATTAGTGCTCATTCATCTTGTTCAAATATATGATCTTATCTGCAAGAGTAAGAAAGCACAAAATAACAGTATTATAAGTTAGATGGCAACATCTTTCATCAATATCATATTCTAAATTTATTAATATTACGAAAGATTGTACTACAAAGCTTTGAGATACATTGAAAAAATAACTAAAAAAGAGGGAGGCAAATGCTAATGAAAAGAAGAAACAACTATTGAACTTTACTGGTGCAATCTTACAAGGAAGTTTAACTCTTCATATGCCATTGCAAAATGCTTATGAAAAGATAACTAAAAAAGAGAACGACAAATGCTAATGAAAAGAAGTTTGGGATACATTAGAAAAATAACTAAAAAAGAGAGAGGTTAATGGTAGTGAAAAGAAGAAACAACTATTGAATTTACCGGTGCCATCTTACAAGGAGGTTTAACTCTTCATATGCCATTGCAAAACGAACGACTATTTGGAAAATACTTCAATAGATTATAAATTAGATAAAATGTTAGCAATTGAGATTATCACTTGCAAGTTGATTGAGGAATGATCCGATAGATCAAGAATTTGCTCGTTATAATTTACTCAAACTGTGCCTCAAATTCCTGTAATAAAAAATAAGATCAATATTATAAGTGAAAATTCAATCCTAATTATCCTACTCCAATAAAGAAAGTCCCACATATACTAAGCCAAGAAGTAATCTAAATTCGCAAACTACTTTATATCTCTTATTACTATTCTTACATATGTGATGTCTCTTATATATGTAATGTTATGACATTTATATATTTAATTTTGAAATACAATTATTTTCAAAATTTAAAAAATAAACTATAAACGAAACAATGCAAAGAATAAACGTTGAACTGTTATGATTCAATTATTTTAATCAAGAAAAACTCGAAATCCTTATAAACTTCAAAAAACAAATGTCAACTCTAAGTAATTCGGGCTCCAACAAATTGTAAAAGTAGACCTAGAAATCCATAAAAATACCCATAACTAAAATAAGTTGAAAGATAAATACAGAACTCAAAAAAAAAGAAGAGAAAAATTACTTAATATTCATTTGTTTTTTGATATACATACAAAAATTTAAGTCAAGTAAATTGTTGGGAGGTCAACTTTACTATTACTAGCAGAAAAATCCAAAGAGTAAAGTAGTAACGTATCCATCTGTCACACATATTATAGTTACAGAAAAGTCTGCAAGCACAAACACGTTCTTTTAGCAAAAAATAATTCCATTTCTCCAAGTTTTTCCATTAATCAAATTACAAAAACGAAATCCACCCTCTTTTTTTGTTTCTCAGAAAGAACCCACGAGCTGTGATCCCAAAGTCTCATTAGCTGAACAAAGTCTTTGTTCAGATCTTCAAATATTTTTAAATTTGCAAATTCAATCCTTAGATTGTTACAGATTTCGTTAGCAATGGCAGTGAAAGGGAGACATTCCCGAGTTGGGCCTCGGAAATCGTCGAATTCCACACTAATTTTTGGTGGGTTTATTATGTTATCATTTGTGGTCCTCATTCTTCTCGCTTTCGGCATTTTCTCCATTCCCAACAGTTCAAGAGGCTCTCAGAAAGCACACGATCTTAGCTCTATAGCACATAATACTGTTCAAAGGTACCATTTAATTTTGGTGATTGTTCTTTTTTTCTTTTTTCAATTGGTGTAGCGATCTGATAGCTTTGATGGGGGAACTTATCTTTTTCTTTGGGTGCAGACAAGATGATGATGAGGAGGGAAAAGGAGATCACTGGGTTGAAGTGATTTCTTCGGAACCAAGAGCCTACATTTACCATAACTTTTTGGTATTTCTCTTAAAGATTTTTTTTAATTTAATTTTCTTTCGGTACATTGTGTTTTATGGCTGCTGCTACGGCTATTAGTTTATCTCAGGGCTAAATTTCTTTGTACATTTGATGCTTACAGCTATGTCTCAGATTGGAAAATGAGAAATGTTTTGTAATTGCCACTATTTTTCCACCATAAACTGTGAATACATCATGCATCATGCATCATTTGATAGTGGATTCTGTTGCTTAGCCAATGGAGAAAAATAGAGAAAACCCACATGAACTGGAAGAGAATTGGTTATTTTTTATTTATTTTCAATAGAACTTATACTCATACGGAAATTTTCATTTAATTAAAAGTCTGACCTTGTTGAACTTTCATTTCGGACTCTGAATATTGATAATGGTGTTATCATTATAGTATATCTAGAGCTTGATCTATTGATTGATGCATTTGCTGCTATCAATCAACCGTCAGAGTTGATCGATATAACATGACACTAACTTCATTGTTTATCTCTTTGGCAGTCCAAGGAGGAATGTGAGTATCTGATTAGTCTTGCCAAGCCTCACATGCAAAAGTCAACTGTTGTAGACAGTGCTACTGGCAAGAGTAAGGACAGCAGGTAAGCATATCTTTTGCATGCCCGGGGAAGGAATTATGGAGATTTAGTTGTAATACATCTTTAATTCTCACATTCTTTTCTCCTGTTTATTCCCTCCCTGTCAGAGTCCGAACCAGTTCAGGAACATTTCTTGCAAGAGGACGTGATAAAGTGATCAGAAGTATTGAGAAAAGGATTGCAGATTTCACCTTCATACCAGTAGGTATGCATTCTTTTTTACCAAAGGATGTAACTGAATGAATATGCATCAAGTATTATTCTTATTACTGAAGGATCTAATTTCCCTCTAACTGGTATGCAAAGAAATAATCATTCAATAAAGGTTGGGGCTGTCTGAAAATGGTATTGTCTACACTGGTTAACACTTCTTTTTAGAACTCCATTTAATGGTGTTATTAAATGTACTCCCTCTGTCACCATCTTTTTTTGCGCGATTTCCTTTGGTCCATCCCGCCCCTTTTTATATTTAGAAACTAAATAATTCTAACATTCCCATTTTCCATTGACTTGACTTGCTGTATGCCCCATTTCTACGAGACAAATTGTTTGGTACAATGGTTGGTTTGGTGTTCTATTCGTTTTTAGCACATCTGTCAAAAGTAATTTTTTTCTTCTAAACCTGTCTCCTGTCAAACTATGCCAAAACAAATTGGGGCTTGAGGGAGAAATACTCTTTGTCGGTAAGTTAAGGAAATATAACAGCTTTCTCTGGCGTCATCAGTAATAGAAGATACCGAATACATTTGTTGGGAATTTCAGAATGCTAAAGTTGGCTGTACACGAAGGGGAATGCTCTTTCTGAGCTCCAACACAAAGAGCCTTATATTTCCAACTAATTATTGTAATCACTTTATTGATGATTTCTGGAGTTGTATGCATTGTCCAAAATAAAGTTGAATGCGTTATTTTTGGTCAGCTGTTCGATGCAGATTTATATGCATTGAATTGAGAGGTGGTGGCTGGGGACGAGTGTGGATTTAATTTTGTGTCCAAACTCAATTTTGTAATTTGTCTATCCTGCAAGTATATGTCTACTCTACTAATTAGTTGCCCCACTAGCACTCATGTGGGTTGTTTGGAATGAGAGGAATAGGAGAGCTTTTGATGGAGTAGAAAAAAATCTTGTACACTTAGAGGAGTTGCCTCTTGTCCCTTATTTATTTTTGGTGCACCCATGAGGTTGATTTTCTGCTTTTTGGTATATTCCTTGTACACGGGCATGCTTTGCTTTGTTAATGAAGATATTACCTTCTAAAACAAAGTCTACTATTAGTTAGTGACTATTCCAGGCATCATTAGTGTTAACCACTAGTTTCATTTCTGCTCCTTCCACATTCAGAGATGGAACATATTCTATGAAACTTAGTGCTCATTAACTTTCTTTTGAAAGAACCTGAAATACCTCATCTTCATGCTTAGCCAGTATAATTCTTGTGCACGACACTGCTAAACTTGCTTAAGTTGCCTATTTCAGTAGGTGTCTATTCCATAGTTTGTCATTATGCAATGCCTTAAATTGCAAGTACATTGATGCTTTTGCTGCTGTCTACAGAGCATGGGGAAGGTCTTCAAGTTCTCCACTACGAAGTGGGGCAAAAGTATGAACCCCACTATGATTACTTTCTTGATGAGTTTAACACTAAAAATGGAGGTCAACGCATTGCTACAGTTTTAATGTACTTGTAAGTGACTTTTCCTCTGCGAGGTTTATGCTTAATGTATTTTCACGGAATTCCTTAGTTGATTCTGTTGGTGCCCTGCAGGTCAGATGTTGAAGAAGGGGGTGAGACAGTATTTCCAGCTGCGAAGGGAAATTATAGTGCGGTCCCTTGGTGGAATGAACTATCTGAATGTGGAAAAGGTGGACTCTCTGTAAAACCAAAGAGGGGTGATGCGTTGCTTTTCTGGAGCATGAAACCTGATGCAACTCTAGATCCGTCAAGTTTGCATGGTGAGTAATTTGCATGAACGAACAACAACAATAACAACAAACCCAGTGAGTTCCTGCAAGTGGGGTCTGGGGAGGGTAGTGTGTACGCGGACTTTACCCCTATTCTAGGAAGGCAGAGAGACTGTTTCCAATAGAGGCTGTTTCGTGCAAGTAATCTACATGAAAACACATACGGAAAATGGGTTTTTGAGCATTGAGAATTTGATTAATGCATAATGAAATCCATCTGCTAGCATAAAGATTGCTGTACTTTATTCTGGAGTCATGAGCATGGGTTATTTGATTGACGACTAAGTAGATTTGTGTATCTTGTATAGGTGGGTGCCCTGTGATTAAAGGCAACAAATGGTCGTCAACAAAATGGATACGTGTCCATGAATACAAGGCTTAAGCTACTGCTAGAGGTAAACATCTTTACCTGGATGGTGTAACTAATACACGTAACATATGTGCAACTCTAAACATTAGCTGCAGTAACTTGCTTTATCTTCACAATATATGTGCATCTCTGCTGTCTTCTTATAAAACTATTATTAAGTGAGCTTAGGGATGTAAAAGTGAGCAAACAGGTGCATGTGAATTATTAGTTTGTCTCACCCGTCGATCCATTTAGCACCTCTAATATGGAGTAAGCTTGTACTTAATGGTGTACTATTGTATTGATAATAGATATTGGTTCCGCAGGTCCAGTTTTAAGTATGGATGCAGTCACTGTTGTGCGATTTGTATCAAAAGGATAATCTTATAATCTATGGTTAGAGCTCCCTCTGCTTTCAACCACCATCACATGAAGCTTCTGACTTATTTTCTAGCTTGATTTTACTACGATAGTACTCATCTTCAACATTCTTTTTCCTTTCTTTTCGATAAAGTTGGAGCTTACAGAGTTGTAGTTGTTATCTTTCATCCGTGAGTTTAATTAGAATAATAAAGCATGAGAAGTTTTGTTGGAATTATGAGGTGTATTCATGGACAGCACAGCAGCTTAGATGATATGGGAATTATAGCGATTACACTCTGTATCCTAGTTTATTCGGCACTATACTACTTGGGGAGTTTTAACTCGTTTTTAGTTGACTGTGATTATCTAAATATTTCTAATTTAGAATTTGAGTATTTCTTGTGTGTTTATCTATGTAAAATTTTGTTGTAAATTAAATTTAGTATATGTTTTGATCACCGTACTCCAGATCTGTCAGTCTTTCTGTGATGGAGGGAGTACATAATTCATCCATTGTCTTTAATCAACTGCAGAATACAAATATTAGTTAAGTGATATAAATCTATACAAAAAAATGATTATACCATATTTATTGTTTTGGTGAATTACGTCCTTAAGGTTATTACAGTTTGTGAAATAATTAGTGCTAATGCCCTTGATACGTGAGGGTAGGATTTTTGTTTATGGGTTTTGAACATATTCTTTTTTGACTAAAATTTAACCTTTAAGAGTTGGGGAAACAATACCCTCTTCACCTTTTGAATGGAAACGATAACTCCCTTTGACCTAAAATTAATGGCTAAAAGAAAAAAAGAATTGCTGCCGGAACATGGAAAAAGCCAAATAACCCATTTTTTGGAATGTAAATCCGACGGGAATAGTGGTATGATTTTCTCTCATTCTATGCTAACAACGTTCTGAAATGTCGAATACTTAATCGTCAGTAATTGTGCTTCATATGGATCTAGCTTCTTCTCTGTATGTATTTTTGCAAAACCTCAAAATGTCTGCACAACTCTAATAATTAGGATTATGTAATAGTTTTCCAAATCGATATAATTTATCTAGTCTATGTGTTTAGTTCCTAACGTGGAAATTTTCTTGTTTTTACTTGTAAACTTCATTTAACTCGTCTCTATATAATTTATGAGGGGAGGTGTTTGAAAAGATCTATAAGGGAATGTTAACATCCATGAATGAGCTCGATTTGAAGAAATCGTCGATGGAGGTTTAGAACTCTAGAATGTTTGTTCAGAGAGAAAGACGAGAAAGAAATAGATAAAATGAATCGAGCCATTAAACTTTTGGCCTCTACTTGTATTTATACGTCAGTGTTCTCATTACACAAGTAGCTAACTATACAATTACAAAAGAGAATTAAGTAACTATACAATTATAGCTGTCCACAATATAAATAAGTGTGTTGGGCCACTTAATTCTTATGCTCTCGTTTTGGGCCTAAGTGTGACTTCCCATCAGATAGCCCAACACCCCTTTCAAGTTGGAGGGGGATAACACCTTCAACTTGGAAAGGAAAGAGTGATCAAGAACACCAGACACTGGCTTGGTGAGAATGTAGCAAGTTGGTTGGAAGTAGAAACATGAGACAATTGAATTAACCCTTCATGCAATTTGGTGCGTATGAAATGACAGTCCACCTCGATATGCTTTGTGCGCTCATGGAAGACTGGGTTCTTGGCTATATGAACAACAACTACATTGTCACAAAAGACAGAAATAGGAGAAGCACTAGGCACATATATATCATGAAGCAGCCTGGATAGCCAAGTTAACTCAGCGACTACTTTACTCAATGCTCGATATTCAACCTCAGCTGATGACAGTGAAATCACTGGTTGTTTTTTTGATTTCCAACCAATGAGGTTGTCCCCCAAAAATATGCAAAAACTAGTGACTGATCTACGTGTGTCAGGGCAGGCAACCCAATCACCGTCAAAGTAAGCTCAGATTGAGAAATCAGGAGAACTAGAGTAGAATAATCCAAGATCAAGAGTACCTTTGAGATACCTCAACATATAAAGAATAGCATGTATGTGAGGAATTCTGGGAGCTTTCAAAAATTGACTAAGATGGTGTACGCCAATGCAAATGTCAGGCTTAGTATGGGTTAAAAACAACAATTTCCCAACAAGGCTTATGAACTTATCAGGTTGAGGTAGCAAGTCACCATCATTGGCTTGTAGTTTGTGATTCAGTTCTAATGGAGAAATGACAGAAGCAACATCCAAACAGTTGTATTCTTGCAACAAATCATGAACAAACTTCTTTTGATTCAACAGAAGACCAGAGGAATGGGAAGTGACTTCAATTGCCAGGAAATAATGAAGAGACCCTAAATCTTTTATTTTGAATCAACTAACAAGAATTGCTCTAAAACATGTATCTCGCCCAATGCATCACCTGTGAGGATGATATCATCCACATAAACTGCTAACACCACTAGATTACCAGGACTATCGTTGATGAATAAAGAATAATCATTCTTGGAATGAAATTAACCTTTGAAATAAAGAGCTTGAGACATCTTGGCATACCATTGCCTAGAAGCTTGTCTTAATCTATAGAGGGATTTATTGAGCTTACAAACCAAAGAGAAAGAAGGAGTAGATGAAGAAGAAGAAACAGTAAGACCAAGAGGCAACTTCATATAAACATCCTCATCTAAATCACCATGCAAGAATGCCTTATTGACATCAAGTTGAAATAATGGCCAATGTCTTTTGACAGCTACAACAATAAGACACTTCACAGTAAATATTTTAACAACAGGGGAGAAGGTTTCATTAAAATCCACACATTCTATCACTATATCACCCATGATGACCAACCTAGCTTTATATCTTTCAACACTACTATCAGCCCTATACTTTATTTTATACACCCACTTGCAACCTATTGGTTTCTTACCCGAAGGTAATTCCACAATGTCCCAGGTATGAGTTGCATGTAGGGCTTCAAACTCTTTCTTCATGGTATCTTGCCATGCTGGAACAGAGGCAGCCTGAGAGTAGTGATATGGTTCAAATTTTACCCGCTGAACATTGGAACAAGAAGAAGAAGAAGAAGAAGAAGAAGAAGAAGAAGTAGGAAACTGCAGAACATAATCTTTTAAATGAGTGGGAAGATTATGAACCCTAGTGGACTTTCTAAGAGTATGTATGGGTGAAGTAGAGATGACAGGAGTAGAGGGAAAAACATCAGGATTGAATGGCATAGGAGAGGTAGAGTGAGGAGCAACAGAAGTAGTAGGAGAACCAGGAGAAACAACAGAAGAGTGGGGAGAAGGAGCAGGAGGAACACCAGATGGAATGGAACCTTGTATGAAGTCATCATCCACAATAGTAGTACTGATAGGGATTTGGTGAGGAACAAAAGTAGGGAAAGAAAAATCAGAAGCAAAAGGAAACAAGTTCACATGAAAAGTGACATCCAACAAGTTCACATGAAAAGTGACATCCCTTGATACAAAACACTGTTCGGACTGTAAATTGTATAATATGTAGCCTTTCTTGGAAAAAGGATAACCAAGAAACACACAAGGTAATGCTCTAGGTTTAAGTTTATCCCTTTGAGGTATTGAGACAATTGCATAACCAAGACAACCAAAGGTTCTTAGATGTGAATAATGTGGGGTTTTTTATAAAGGATTACATAGGGTGATTTGTTGCGCAGTAATCTGGATGGGAGTCTATTAATGATATATGTTGTTGTTAGAAAGCAGTCACCCCAGAACTTAATAAGAAGTTTAGATTGAAAAAGTAGAGCTCTGGATGCCTTAAGTAGGGTCCTATGTTTTCTTTCCACCACACCATTTTGTTGAGGTGTGTGTGGACAGGTAGTTTGATGAGTAATACCATTTTCTGGAAAAAAAAAAGAAACGACAACATGACTAGATCCTAGTTCAAGTGCATTATTAGATCTTATGTTTTGTACAGTCTCATGAAATTGAGTCTTAACCATTGCAACAAATGCCTTCAAAAGAGAAAAAGCATTACTCTTGGATCCCATCAGATGAGTCCAAGTACTCCTAGATAAATCATCAACAATTGTTAGAAAATATCTAGAACCAGAATAGGTAGGAGTATGATAAGGTCCCAAGTATCGACATGAATCAATTGGAAAGGTTCAGAAGTATAAATGGAGCGATCAGGAAATTGCAGTCTAGTATGCCTTGCCATAGGACAAATATCACAAGGGAAAGATTGAACATATGATATAACATGTGAAATTTCAGAAATACATTTCATTTTAGCAAAAGGAACATATGCAAGTTTGTTATGCCATACATAATCCATGTCATTCATAGTAGCTTTATTACATGAGGAAGAAACAGTTTGTACAAGAGAGTGAGGAGAACTAAAGGTTCACAAAGGTGATAAGCTACTATTGTAAGAAGAAGACAGAATACTCTAAGATTGAGAAGGTTTTTCCCAAATGAACTTGTATAAACCACTGTCCAATTTACCAAGATCCAGAGGCTTCTTCAGAGAAGGGCCCTGTAGAATACATGAAATTCTGGTAAACCGAACTATACAATCAAATTGTTCAGTAAGTCTATGCACAGAAATTAGGTTATGTTAGAAAGAAGGAAGATATAGTACATTTTGTAAGATAATAGAATCAATTAGCACAAAAGACTCTGTACATGTAACTTTGACCTTGTAACCAGTTGGAAGGGAAATTAGAAAAGGAATTGGTAGTGGTGTGATGTTGATAAGATAATCTTTATTTGATGTCATATGGTCAGAAGCACCAGAATCAACTATCAAGTCAAGGAATTAGATTGAGTCAGCAAGCCATGATGTTGAGTGAAGATCCAGAATAAGAAATATGAGCTAGCTGAAGTTAAGAAATGAGCTGATCATACTGGTGCTTGGTCAGACCAGGCACCCTAGATCCCTGATCATGTTGATTAACACAAGGATGTGTGGACTGAGCAGTAGGAACACATTCAGATGAGTAAGATCGGAATTTTCAACCATATTATCTGCTCCCTTTCTTCCTTTGGTGAACTTGAAATTAGAGGGAAACCCATTAAGTTTGTAACAATTTCAAGCATATGCCCAGGTTTCTTGCAACAATTGCAGAAGACAACATTTCTAGACTGATCAAAGTTCACCCTATGATGAAACTATTTTGTTGGACTTGAGGATTGAATTGCTTTTGCTGAAAGTGAGGTTGAATGGATTTATTGAAAGAGGAATTCACATTAAAAGAGGCTGACTCAGCTTGAAAGGAAGGATTTGGATTCACTTGTATCAACTGTTCATCTTGGAGAACAATATTATGCACACTATCAAGAGAGGGCAAGGGTTGCATCATCAACAAATTGCTCCTAACCCCTACATACACCTCATTCAAGCCTATGAGAAATTGACGGACGTTGTCCTCCTCTTTCTCCCTCTGAAGGCCTTCGTTTGCAGCACAAACAAATGAATTTGCATCAGTGGTGCACATAAACCCCAGTTTATCCCATACATTTTTGAGCTTATTGAAATAAGAAGCAATGTCAAAAGATTCTTGGTAAGTGGAGGCAAGTTGTCCTTTTAATTTGAGTACCTTGGTCCAATTTACAATCCCATATCTATTAAGTTGTTTCCATATACTTTCAACAATCTCTGAATATTGTACACTTTCAACAATATCAGGTGACAATGAGTGAGTTAATCATGAAATGACCATATTATTACAACGATCACATTGCCTATATTGAGGAGAGTTTTCAGGAGGTTTGATGCATGACCCATCAATAAATCCTATTTTGTTTCTAGCAGACAAGGAAACTATCATAGTACGTTTCCATCCTCCAAACCCAACCCCCCGAGAATGGTACAATGAGGGAAATACCAGGAACATCGGAAGATGAAAGAAACACGGGAGAAGAAGGATCAAAGGTGGAAGTACACACAGAAGTAGATGCACTAGGCCCAGAACTACCCATATCAATAGTAAATTCACACAAAATCACAGATTTACCATATTCTCAAATGGAAATTAGCGAGATAAAATAGATATCGAACTTCTTCACAACCTGAAGAAACAAAGATCTTAAGAAGATGATAGCTAGACAAGTCCTCAAAATCAGCTAACAAAAGAAATGCCAAAACCCTAGGTCGCGCAGAAACCCTATGTCTGATACTTGCAGATTGGATCTTCAACTTCTTTGACAAATAAACGCCTCAAACTAGAGGATACCTTCAGTTCCATCGATGAATGTTCCAGAAACAACAACAACAAAAAAACAACGTTTCAACAATCTTCTCCAAAAAGACCAAAATTGCAAATTTTGGTCGAACGCGAATTTTTTTGATGAAATTGACCACGGTTAGTCTTCTCTGCTCTGATACCATGTTACATCCATGAATGAGCTTGATTTGAAGAAATCGCCAATGGAGCTTTAGAACTCTAGAATGTTCGTTCAGATAGAAAGACGAGAAAGAAAGAGATAAAATGAATCGAACCAATTAAACTTTTGGCCTCTACTTGTATTTATACGTCAGTGTTCTCGTTACAAAAGTAGCTAACTATACAATTACAAAAGAGAATTAAGTAACTATACAATTACAGCTAGCCACAATATAAATAAGTGTGCTGGGCCACTTAATCCTTATGCTCTTGTTTTGGACCTAAGTGTGACTGCCCATCAGATAGCCCAACAGTGAAGAAGGCCCTGGTTCAAAGTCCTTAACGCGATCCTTTGTCCTCCAATGGCCACGAAGATGGAATTTGTCCATGGTGTAAGAAAATAAAAAACTTAAAAGAAAAAAGCAATGTTTTAAAAAGTTAAAACGGTCAGGCTCGCCAACTAGTTTACCCATTACAGATGGGGCATCAGCTCCAGCCTCCATGTCACGTACGGAGACAGAGTCCTATCAATTTATTATTTATATGTTAAATTATGAGTTTATGTCGCACTATACAAATAAATTTGAAAGTTTGTATGCTTTATATTGAATTTTCAGTAAAATTTATACTAATAAAATATTGACAATTCAATGAAAAATGTTGCAAAAATCAATAAACGACGGCATTTCCTAATTTTATCTAACATGTTTATCCAGGTAAGGGCAATTAAAGAACGTGTGCTCTCCTCAGGCTCCAGTAGGCAGTTGGTAATAATACAAAAGTTTAAGCTGGAATTGTTTTTTCTTATGACGGAAGCCAAACGAACCCTTAGGGACAGATAGTTAAAGGGGATTATCTACTGGAGCTAGGTTACGCTGCAAAGCGGAAGCCAAAAGCTCTTCCATTTCGAATATTAGCGCCAAATCCAATTTGTTATTTTGATTTGAAGGACTTGAAATTGTAGCACTGAATTACAAAAGTTTCAATGTATGAAAGACACAAAGAAGAAGGTTGAAGGCTTGTAGCATACTTGGAACAGCATTTGGTCAATTTGTTACTTGTGAGACATTCAATTTTTTATATGCAGACATGCACGTCCCAAGGCCCCCACTCTATCCATAAATACACAGTACACACTATTATACTCTCACTACCGACGCAAAATTCATTTTGTGCCTTATATATTATTTTTGAATTTTTTTGACATAGCCTAAAAGTATAGTTTAATGATCAAGGGGGTTCTAAATCTTGAGGTAGCTGGTTTCCCAGTGGAAATCCTACCTTCCAAGGGCAGTCCGGTGCACTATGCTCCTGCTATGCGCGGGGTCGGGGAAAGGGTCAGACCACAAGGGTCTATTGTACGCAACCTTACCATGTATTTCTGCAAGAAGCTGTTTCCACGGCTGGAACCCGTGACTAGGGCTGGCTAACGGCCCGGGCCCGGACCAAACGGGCTGCGGGCTATGTGGGCCCGGGCTAAGCTGGTCGGGCCCGCGGGCCAAACGGGCCTAAACGGGTCCGGCCTATTTTTAATTTTTTTTTTTATGTAAGACAATTTCTTGTAAATCTTTCGGATATAAATATTGTAATTCATATTTAAACACAAAAAATAGTAAGTTTCTTCAAATTAATAATAATAGTACTTCAAACTTGCACTAATATTGCATAATAAATTAATAGTACTTCAAATTAAATTA
>MDKH01240444.1:0-34155 GCA_005239495.1 Nicotiana undulata | reverse complement strand
TTGGGATGATCATTTGCCGCTTGTCGAATTTGCTTATAATAACAGCTTCCATGCTAGTATCCGAATACCCCGTTTGAGGCATTGTACGGAAGGAGGTGTAGATCTCTGATCGGATGGTTCGAGGTTGGTGAAGCAGAATTGTTAGGACCAGATCTTGTGCACCAAGCTATGGAGAAAGTTAGAGTCATTCAGGAAAGGATGAAAACGGCTCAGAGTTTCCAGAAATCTTACGCCGATGTTCGCCGGAGAAAATTAGAATTCCAAGTAGATGATTGGGTGTTCTTAAAGGTGTCTCCCATGAAGGGAGTGATGCGGTTTGGGAAGAAAGGGAAGTTGAGCCCTAGGTACGTCGGGCCGTATCGGATTGCTCAAAGGATAGGGCAAGTAGCTTATAGGTTGGAATTGCCCCCTGAGTTGTCATTAGTACACCCGGTGTTCCACGTGTCCATGTTGAAGAAGGTAATTGGAGATCCATCCACCATCGTGCCAGTCGAAACCATTGAGGTAAATGAAGAGTTATCATATGAATAGGTTCTGGTTGTTATTCTTGATAGGCAAGTCCGTAAATTGAGAAATAAGGAAATTGCTTCAGTCAAAGTGTTGTGGCGAAGTCAGCAAGTCGAAGAAGCTACATGGGAAGCGGAGAAGGAAATGAAAGAAAAGTACCCCCACTTGTTTGAATGAGTCTAGTAGTGAATCGTGTGTGTTCCTATTCCTAGGCAATTGTAAGTTGTGGTTAATGTTGCATAAGAAGGGACCCTATCTTGTTTTCCCCTAAAATGTCTTGTGGTTGTAACTTTTCTATGTATACCACAATTGTTTGTGATGTCCTTACTTGAAAAATATATGACCCCTTTAAAGCAAATAAAAATTTTGTGAAACAAATGTGCTAAGTAAGTGATTAATGGTAGTGTAGATTGGTAATGGTTAATTGGATTGTCTATGATCTATTGGGGTGATTGAATTGTATGGGGCGCACTGAAATGTCCCAAAGTTATGTGCAAATATGTCACAGTGATTGAATCATGTGCAATTGTGAGGTAAGGAGAATGAGTTATGTGTAGTTGATAAAGTGACCAAATACTTATAAATTGTTGAGGTAACAACTTGGTGTGTGAGCTATTGAATGGTTAAAACTGTGTAATAGTGCTTGAAAATGTGTTTCGGGGGCTCTCTGGCAGGTAGATAGGCCTAATTACAAAGGAAACTCTAGCAAAAAAATTCTGACATAATCGGAGTTTGTAAAAAAATCTGTCATGCTTTCAAACTAATTGATTTCCAAATCCTCATTCGAGGACGAATGCTTTTAAGGGGGGAGGGTGTAAAGACCCGTAAAATTTCTTGCTTAAAATAATGCCCGAACGAGTCCCCGAGTTGTTTTTACTGTGGAAATTCCTAAAACGGACCTAACTTGAACAAAAGGTACCCCGTGAGTAAAAGAAGTAAATTTTCCAGAAATTGGGTGTTATGTAACACACTATGCTATCGCATAACGTGTATGCAGACCGCATAGTGGTCGCATACACAGTCAGATCACTGCCCAACTGAAGGACAATTATACGGTCCAATCTGCGACCGCATTTCGGTTCTGCAGACCGCATAGCTGTCGCATTATTGCCTTTGATTTTGGGGAGAGGTGTTATGCGACGCACTATGCAATCGCATAACGAGTATGCGGACCGCATAGTGGTCGCATACCTGGGCAGATTATTCCCAAATTTTGGCCCACCTAGGGCCATTCTGCGGACCGCATGTCAGGAATGCGATCGCATTCCTGACCGCATATTTCACACGGGCTTGTAATTTTCCAAACTTTTATACCCGACCCCAGCTTCATTTAACCCCTACCCCCTTTCATTTTAACTGGATTCTAAACAAGATAGAGAGAAGGAAAAAGAGAGTTCTTGAGAGAGAAGTCCCCATCTTCCCCAAATTGATTCTTCAAACATCACTCAGGCCCGGAAATTATCAAGTAATCTTCATCTTCTTCACTCTAAGGGGTAAGTCCCCACCCCATTTCCCTTTAATTCTCATATTTTAGTTAGAATGAAGCATACATAGGTTGGTTCTTGAGATTAAAACACAAGACTTGCATGCATGTGAATAATCTTCCATGACCTAGTAAAAGGAAGCTAGTTAGAGTAATCTTTCACTGAAATGGGTTTTAGTTAAGCTAAGGGACCACATGGTGTTTGATAAAATGCTCAAATGAATTCAAGATTCCTAATTATAAGGTAAATGTGTCGCATTGTGAACTAGATTGACGGTGCTAGACGGTTCGGTGGATTGTGATAGAAATTAAAAAGGGAAACTCGACTCCAGGTATGTATGGCTAACTTTAATCTTTGTAAAATCGCTTGGTGGTGTCCGAGCATACGGTACGTGTATTGGTGTGAATATGTGCAAATGGTTGTTCAAATTGTGTCGAAGCGTGAAGTGTATTCCTTGTCTGTCTTTAGTTGATCACCACACTACCATGCTATGTGAAATAATGCTAGTAGGTCAATGAATCCAAGAGTATGAATGTATATGCTAAAGGCTGTGTAACAAGTAACGAAAAGGAGTTGTGGTGTGATGTAATTGAACTAAACGGTTGTAGAAATATCGTATATGATTCACTATTTGGTAAGGCTTATTGTGGCACGATATTTTTTTTATATACGTAATGTGGGTTGTAAAGAAGCTATATTCCTATTGCTGAAATTTCCTGTTATTGAATTGTGAACTGTCATTGTTGATATGAGATGTGATTGTCCGGTGGGATCGGGTTGCGCGCCGCAACAGGGGGGATAAGGGTGATATGTGAGAAGTGATAAGGGTGAGATGTGACTGTCCGGTGGGATCGGGTTGCACGCCGCAATAAAAACATAAGAAATGATTGTGATTGTCAGGCGAGATCGGGTTGCGCACCGCAACAGAAGAAATAAGGGTGGAATGTTGAGAAGGAATAAGGGTGGAATTGTGATTGTGATTGTGATGAAGTGAGAATTGTGGAACTTCCATTGTGTTTCTTTCTATATCCTTGTGCAGTGATTATGTGACTCTCTATCTGTCTTTTGCCTGTGCATTGTTCAGTTTACTTAGAGTAAAGTTTGTTCATACATACCAGTAAAATTCAAATGTACTGACGTCCCTTTTGCCGGGGGCGCTACATTCTTGTGATGATTGTAGGTGGTTCTATAGCAGGTACTCCAACCCACCAACAGTAGTGCCTCCTCTACGTCCCATCAGCTGTTTTGGTGAGCCCCTTTCCTCATGGGGCCCTGTGTCGTTCATGCCACCTCTTCTTCCGGATTTTCATTTTGATATTTGTGTAGGGTATAGCCGGAGCCTTGTTACCGGCAAGTATTATATAACTCCTTTGTACTCTTAGAGGCTCCGTAGACAGGAAATGTGGGTTATGTACATATGTATTTTGGGCAGTATAATTTATAGACCACGTAAAGTGAACCTGTATGTTATGTATATTTTGTAAGTATTGTACCACATGTGGGTAATGACAGAAATCTAGAATTTAATTCCAGGTTGTAAGAATGTGTTTAAATTATAATTGAATAATGTACATTGGAATCACGGGGTAATACGTGGATGGAAAAGGGAATCCAGGTCCGCTTGAATGGGGCTACCCGGTCGAGCGCCCGTTGTGTCCCTCGATTTTGGGGTGTGACATTGGTGCTGGCTCTTCCACACTGCACTTACTCAGTTATGGTTGTGCAATCTGGGTGTGAGCACTTCCCGGAATCCCTTGAGGTCCTTAGGGAACTCTGACACACCTGGATATGAGAAAGCTATGAAACATTTGGGCATTTGAGGTTCTAAAAATCTGGGCCTGTTTTCAGGCTCCCTATAGTGTAACTTCTTATTTTCCTTTATCTATTTATGTAATTCATTCAATATTGATTTGTAATAATTATTGTAAACAAATATTGGGGATGGCTAGTGAAACGGGAAGGGTAGCTATATATATTATAAATGTCAATGGGTAGATATCATTTCCTTAGGTTTACTACTTCAGCACTTATGTATGTTTGTGATTACCACTTAGAAATATTGCTCTTAGGTTAATAAACAGCATCAACATGAGGTTGTTACCCATGTGCATTCATAAATCATGCTCTGTGTATTTATAAATCATGCCTTTATAAATTCTGTCACTTGCACTAGATATCATGTCCTAAGGTACTGTTTCAGCATCGGAATGGCACTTATACATGTTTGTCGTTTAGAAATCATGTTCTTAGGATAACTAATGTAAACCGTCGCCACATAAATCCTGCTTAACAACTCAGTAACTCTTTGTGCATTTAGAGATCATGCCTTTAGGAATTATGTCTTAACCATTCCCCATTTACATGTGCATAGTAGATACCATGCTCTAAGGTCTCATTTAAAATGCCTAGTTAAATCATTTATTCATGGAAAAGGATGTAAAACAATGTCACATTTGAGTACCTTGTTTTAAATGGAATAATCCCTGTATTTTTGCAACACTTAGAACAGCATGCTTTAGATACTAACTTCCGAACTGTTTTAATAATTCTTGTAATTGTTAAGCAAGATCTCACGCCTAGGCAAGCCTTAGCAAATTAATGTGTACAAAATTGGAAAAGTGTTTCTTTTGTGTTTACTGTTTAATGGCTAACAGACTTAAAATCAGTAGGCAAACTAATTAGGGCCCCTTCTTTTGAATTTCTAAAACAAACATGCATATCCTTTGTGTTCTGATATTCACTTAGACATCATGTCTTAGGATCATGTTTAATTAAACATTTCTGCTGATTGTATTTGAGTCGTGTTGTTTACGTGCATTATCTGTGGAGGTAAATCTGAGCCTCTTAATTGCTTCTTTCCTGCCTTTATCTGCTAAAGTCCTATTTGTTCTTGCATGTCGTCTAGTAGTTTCTCCTTTTAACCTTAGGGGTCTATCTAGAACTGCCTATAGGTAGAGGTCTTAATTTCCTCCAGGACCATTAAGAAGGAACAGGTAACAGCACGCATAGAGGTCGTTAAATAAAACTCGTTAATAATCGCTAAGGGGTAGGGTAATGGGTAGACATGGATATGATGACTGGTGCGCTAATGCCACGTGTAGCCCCTCTTCTGAGGAGTGATTACCGGGCATTGTACTAATGTGATCCTATAGGATAAACAACTTAGGACTCCCCTATTCCTTATATATGTATATATAGGCTGTAAATCCCTTAAAACCCTCCTATATGTGCTTAGACTTTAAATCTTTTAAACTTTAGTATATATGTGTGCTTAGACCGTGAATCTTTTCAAGACCTTTATTTGTTTACGTATATGCTTTAATTTCTTACCTGTTTTAAATTCACAAAGTTTGTTTGGATGGGAACCACAGTTGTGGACTTTGAGGGGTGCCTAACACCTTCCCCTCGGAGTAATTTCAAGCTCTTACCCAATCTCTGGTTATCCAATCTGTGTTATAAATGACCCTCAGTAGGTGCCCGAACGCACTTTAATTCATTAGGTGGCGACTCTTCAAATCCTTATATATCCCTTTCCCAAAAGGAAATGAGTTTTTCCAACAATGTCAAAAACCATAACCGATCCGAAAGGAGAGGAAAACAGGGGGCGTGACACCAGCAACATTCATAACATAAGAAAAAGAGAAGCAACATCAACATCAATTATTTCGTAAGAAGGGAAACAATGTAAGTATTGTTAGCTTATAAGTGTGAAATATCTTTGGAAGCTCATTCATTACATTATTTACTATCAGAGTCGTGCAAAAGAAGGGATGGGATAGCCTCTCATACCTTTTATATACTTTCCAACCTCAAGCTATGCAAATGTCACGACTCCTTAGTCTACAACAAGAGAAACAACACTATCGTTATCGTTTAAGCGTCGTAACTATTATGTATCGACCGCTGCCTATTTTACGATGAAACGAACAGTACCTTCCCTATTTATATGACTTTCCACTAGTTAAAACAATCACCAAACAGCCCAAAAATATTAATAATAATCATATTGAGCCTCCCAAAATAGTTCGCCAACCAACAACATTACTAACAAGCCTTTTGATATATATCTCACTAGTTCTAGCTTCAACGACTTAGCCGTAACTTGGATAATCTTGAATAAATTTAGGGTAAGAGGTTTCTTACCTTTAAACAGAAATAAAAACATCAATTTGACCACGAAATAGACCTCTAATGCGTCCACAAGAACAAGGAAACGAAACTAGAAATCAATTAGGAGTTTTCGGCAATAGAATCACTTTAGAAGACTTGAAATCATCTAGGGTTGATATTAAAAACTTGAGGGATTATATTATATAACATATGCCACTTAAAACAACCTCCCACGCGAGATGGAGCAATACAAAATCAGCAACAACGAGAAGAACAAGAAACTTACTAGCGCCACGGGATTCCCAATACTTTATTTGTGTTGTTTGCCCTTTGTTTGGTTCTTGGATCATGAGACAACCGTGATAGAGTAATTTTAGGGTTCTAAGGTCTGAATATACTGAAAAAGAATGACTTAAAATGGGGTTGAGGCGTCTTTTATATATATCCATATGTCTGAACCACCTATGTGGCCCCATAGAGAGCTGCTTGGCGCAGTCCCGAGAAAACCCAAATATCTCTCTACTCCAAGATCGTATCAATGAACGGTTTAGTGAGTTGGAAACTATACTCATAGATCTTCAATTTCGTGGGTAGATCACCCCATAATTCCAAGTAAATTTTGATAAAATATTAGTAAGATTTGACCTAAAGTTTAAGTAAAATTATGAACGTAAGTTGAGACAACTTTTGTCGACTTTTGTTTCATAACTCGTTTGACTTCAACACTTATGATATGGATATTATATGATTCAAATATCTTAAAACACGACCTCTTGGGAATATTAAGAACTCTAGTTTTACCCGAAATACGGGTTACAACATCCTTGATTTGTTTAACTTCTAATACTTGTTAACCTCTCTTATACACCCTTGTATCGTTTAAGACCAATAGGTTTAATTACTTATCATCCCAAAGATACTGTGATTTACATTGACTAACTTACGCCGTGAACTAACTTATGCGAATATGGGTTGTAACACCCTCCCCCCCCCCCCCCCCCTAGGACCATTCGTCTTTGAATGTAAGGGTTTATGGGGAGTCTAACTCATCAAGGATTCCGACGAAAATTTCCGGTTGAGTTTCACCTATAAAATGGACACTAGCCAAACTTGCAAGCAGTTAAACCCAACCTATGGCCTCACGAGGCTATAAAAAGAATTATGAAAATGTACATTATCTGCATATCACCATTTTGTATTAATAAAGAGTATTCTTAAGCTATTGCTTACCTCATAGAGCCGTTTCACCTTCCAATGTGTCCTGAGTTCCCCCGGCATCCTCGTTATCTTCAATACCGAAAAGGTAAGGGTATTTATACTTCATCTCCTCTTCTATTTCCCATGTCATTTCTTTTGTATTTTTGTTCCTCCGCAATACTTTGACAGAAGCTACATCCTTTGTTCTTAGCTTGCAGACTCGTCGATCTAAAATAACCACTAGCACTTCTTCATATGATAGATCCTCCATAACTTGTACATCATTGATAGGGACGACCCGAGAAGGATCTCCAATACATTTCCTCAACATAGATACATGGAATGTCGGGTGGACAAATTCCAATTCGGGTGGCAATTCTAACTCATAAGCAGCTTGTCCAATTGGTCGAGGAATTTGAGACGGCCCGATATACCGCAGACTCAACTTACCTTTCTTCCCGAAACGCATAACACCCTTCATCGGTGAGATCCTTAGGAAAACCCAATCACCAACCCCAAACTCCAGATCACGACGTCGTACATCGGAATAAGACTTGCTGCTTTGTGTCGTCCTTAGTCACTCTTGTATCACTCTCACCTTCTCAATGGCTTGATGAATCAAATTTAGCTCATATAATTATGTCTCAACGACTTCGAACCATCCAACTGGCGATCTACATCTCCTTGCTTCATATGGCTCCATTTTAATACTAGAATGGTAGCTACGATTGTAAGCGAATCCTATGAGTGTCATATGGTCATCCCAATTCCCCTTAAAATCTAGAACACATGCAGTAGCATATCTTCAAGCGTCTGAATGGTATGTTCAGCCTGTCCGTAAGTCTGCGGATGAAACGTAGTGTTGAGTTTCACTTGTGTGCCTAAACCCTTCTGAAAAGACCTCCAAAAGTTAGTCGTAAATTGAGCTCCTCGGTTTGATATAATAGATATCGGCACACCATGAAGCCTAACAATCTCCATAATATAAAATTTCGCATAATCTTCAACCGTGTAAGTTGTCTTAACTGGCAGAAAATAGGCACATTTTGTAAGTCGATCAACTATCACCCAGGTGGAGTAAAACTTATGATAAGAGCGAGGTAATCCAATAATGAAGACCATATTAATAACTTGTCATTTCTAGGTCTGAATCTCTTTATTCTGAATCAATCCACTAGATTTCTGATGCTCGATCTTTACTTGTTGACAATTAGGAAACTGGGCTACAAATTCTGCAGTAGACAACTTCATGTTATCCCACCAATACTGCTCCTTAACGTCATGATACAACTTTGTCAAGCCGAATTGGATGGAATATCGGAACTGATGAATCTCATCATAATCTTCTCTCGCAACCCTTCCACATTAGGAACACATAATCGGCCTTGTTATCTTAGTTCCCTATCTCATTCGATCTCAAAATCCTTAATTTTACACTGTTGAATGCTCTCTCTTAATCGTACTAAGGTAGGATCTTCATATTGTCGTGCTTTTACCTCAGCTACTAAAGATGATTCTGATGTATTCTATACAGTAACACCTCCTTCATCAGAGTCTAACAATATTCTCATATTGGCCAGCTGATTAAGCTCTTTAGCCAACCTTTGTCTACCTGCCTCAATGTGTGCTAAGCTTCCCATTGAATTACGATTGAGAGCATTTGCCACAACATTGGCTTTACCGGGATGGTACAATATCTCGACATCGTAATCTTTCATTAATTCAAGC
Source organism: Nicotiana undulata (assembly GCA_005239495.1). Taxonomy (NCBI): domain Eukaryota; kingdom Viridiplantae; phylum Streptophyta; class Magnoliopsida; order Solanales; family Solanaceae; genus Nicotiana; species Nicotiana undulata. The sequence continues at coordinate 25,129 of MDKH01240444.1, read as the reverse complement.
CATCTACATTGCCTTAAATTCAACTCCTTCTGCTTGAAGATGTATTGTAAACTCGTGTGATCTGTGTAGATGCCAACATGGACACAATATAAGTAGTGATGTATATCTTCAAAACATATATTACTGCAGCTAATTCCAAATCATGAGTCGGGTAATTCTTTTCATGCTTCTTCAATTGTCTTGATGCATATGCAATCACCTTCTCATGTTGCATCAATAGGCACCCCAAACCTATACCTGAGGCATCACAATATACCACATAACCTTCTATTCCTTTTGGGAGAGTGAGCACAGGTGCGGATGTCAATAAATTATTTAGCTCCTGAAAACTTCGTTCACAAGCGTCAGACCACTGGAACTTGATATCTTTATGTGTTAACTTAGTCAAATGTGCTGATATAGAGGAAAACCCTTCTATAAACAGCCTATAAAATCGTTCTAGCCCTAGGAAGCTGCGAACTTCTGATGGTGTTTTATGTCTCGGCTAATTATTTACGGCATCGATCTTCTGAGTGTCGACACTAATACCCTCGTCAGATATCACATGGACAGGGAATGTTATTGAGTTCAGCTAGAATTCACATTTGGAGGGCTTAGAATATAACTTACGATCCTGAAGGGTCTGTAATACTATCCACAAGTGGCCCGCATGTTCCGCCTCCGAATGAGAATACACTTGAATGTCATCAATGAATACGATTACGAACACATCAAGATAGGGCCTGAATACACTATTCATGAGATCCATAAAAGTTGTTGGGGCATTTGTTAGCCCGAACGACATCACCAAGAACTCAAAGTGACCATCTCTTGTCCGGAAGGCCGTCTTTGGAATATCCTTCTCCTTAGCCCTCACCTAATGATACCCTGAACGTAAGTCAATCTTGGAGAAATACTTAGCACCTTGGAATTGCTCAAACAGATTGTCAGTCCTTGGAAGTGGATACTTGTTCTTTATAGTAAACTTATTCAATTGTCGATAATCGATACACATCCATAACGACTCATCTTTCTTCCACACAAAAAAGACTGCGCACCCCAAGGTGAAGTGTTAGGCCTAATGAAGCCCTTATCCAACAAGTCCTTCAATTGCGCCTTCAACTCTCGCAACTCTACCAGGGCCATCCTGTATGGAGGGATAGAGATCAGTTGAGTGTCAGGAAACACGTCAATGCTAAACTCAATCTCCCTTTAAGGTGGAAGGCCTGGGAAAATATCTGGAAATTCATTGACCACGGGGATTGATTGTAGAGTAGGAGGCTTCGCCTCCACATACCAAACACGAACAATATGATAAATGTAACCTTTTGAGATCATCTTCCTTGACTTAAGATAGGAAATAAACCTACCTTTCGGCTCCATTCGATGTGGGTTCACTAGGAAACTAAAACTTAACCATCTTCGTACGAAAATCAACATTTGCATAGCATGAGGACAACTAGTCCATTCCAATTATCAATCGAAATCAACCATTTCTAACTCAAATAAATTTTCCGAGGTTTGAAGACTACAAATCACCATTGTGCCACCTCTATATACCCTTCTAGAAATCACAAAATCTCCTATCGGAGTAGATACCGCAAGTGATTTACTTATCAATTCAGGTTCAATGCCGAACGTATTAGCCACAAAGGGTGTAACATATGATAATGTAGATCCCGGATCAATCAGCGCATATACATCAGAAGAACACATAGAAAATATACTTGCAACAACATTCGGAGATGACTCGAGATCATGTCGACCTAGAAGAGAATAGGTTCGATTTTGAGCACCACTCGAACTAGGCATTACATCTCTACCTCTACCACGACCTGTCGACTGCTGAAAACCATGTGCTGGAGGTCGAACTGATGAGGAAGAACCAGACAAGGATCCAGTCGCCTGAGCCATACCACCACCTCCTCTGTCAGGACAATCCCATATCATATGGCTAGGCTGTCTGCAAGAATAGCACACACCGGAACCTCGACGGCACAGTTCAAAATGTGCCTTTACGTGCTGATTACAACGAGGTGTTGGAGGTCTCGTTTCACTAGTATCCCTATGATATTGTGAGCTTGATGCCCGCGAACTTTGGCCTGAACCAGAATAGGTAAATCAATCATACCGAGGCCTCTGAAGCTTTGGAGAAGCACTAGCTACAGGTGGCACCGAACTCCTCGAAGACTGGGACCTGATACAACCTCTGAGGTCATCAGAATACCTTGAAATTCTCGCCTTCTTATGATGGCCCCTATCTTGCTCCCTCTATGCCCTTTGCTAGCTCTTACGATCCTCTATCGTCTGGGCATAAGCTTGAATGCGGGAAATATCCATGCCCTCTACCACAGAGGCTGTCGTGCACTCATTTATCATCTATGGTCCCAACCCGTTCACGAACAGATGCACCCTATCGCTCATCTCGGCCACCATATGGGGAGCATACCTTGATAAAGAATCAAACTGCATACTATACTCTCGCATACTCATATTACCCTATCGAAGGTTCAAGAACTTATCCGCTCTAGCTTATCGTATCTCAACTGGCAAGTAGTGACGAAGAAAGGCCTCAGAAAATTCCTTCCACATAGCTGGATGATGTCCGGACCCCTAGATCTCTCCCAACTATCATACCACAAAACTGCTAAATCTCGTAACACATAAGAAGCCAACTCTACTGTCTCCGAATCACTAGCATGCATAACCCGCAGTGTATGATGAACCTGATCAATCAAAGTCTACGGGTCCTCCTTGGGGTCTCATCTGGAGCAACTACCAAGCTAGCCAACAACTGCACGCACTCTGCATATCCAGGTCTGTAGTTCCATATGGAGGAACTGGAGGTGCTAGGTGCCTCCTAATATCCTTTGGAGGAGATGGAGTAAATGAGGTATGAGACGGCATCTCACTCTGAGCCTCACTTTGGCCTGCTCTGGATGGAGGCACCTAACTGGTACCCTGTCCTGCAGTTGTATCAAGTTGTCTACTAATCTCTTAGTTCCTAGTCGAAGGCATCGCTGAAAGAAAACAAGGTTAATATTATAGATGAACACTTACAGCTCAACTCTACGCACGATCTAGATTTAGGAAGAAGGTAACAATCCTAGATGTCATGTAGCCTCCTGATTATAAATGTGGCGCGCTACACATCCATAACATACACACTACTAGACACGGCTCACAGAAAATCTCTAGGACAGGCTTTCCTGATACCAAGTTTGTCACAACCCAAACTAGAGGATCATGACTAGCACCCGGGTCATACCTGCCGAGCACCAATGCACATTTTATCTAACCAATCTTATTATCTATAAGGGCCGAAGATATCAATATAAATGGTAGACATGAATCCTAAACAACTAACAATGACATATAATGGCATGAACATATATAACATGGGCCGACAAGGCTGTCAAAAGTTATATATAAGGTACGAGCTGACAAGCTGCCATGAGAAACTATATGCCAAAATTCAGCCGAAAAGGCAATCCAAACTTTACATGGGTCGACAGATGTCTATGAGCCTATAAAGGAACATAAGTGCCGCAACATTGATGGAACATGGCCCCGACATACCCATAATGTCTATAACAAAAATGCATACCAAGACCACGGCAAGTCTGGAGGAGGGATCTCCGGTGAACTGGGCAGCCTACTATGTTGGGGGCACTGCGTCTACCTGTCTATCAAAACCTGCAGCATGACAGGCGTCAGTACGAATAAAGTACTGAGTATGTAAGGGAGGAAACCATAAGTAAGAATAGTAATGTAAACAAGGATAGAGAATTTACAACTTGTAACGTCTAGGTACATATATATATATATATATATATATATATATATATATATATATACATACACTTTTAAAACATATGTCTCTGTGGGAATCATCATCATCATATCGTATTCGACCGTAATAGGCTCGGTAAAAACATATTGGGCCATCATAAGGATTGGTAGAATTGTACCCCCACCACGAAGAGCTCAGCAAAACCCAACTGATCAGTAGTTGTACAATAGGTGTCGCACATGGCAGACTATGGCGCGGCTCGGCCGAGTAAAATAGGTACATATATATAATGCATGATGGACTCATGGGAATCACATTCTGAACCTTTCTGAGTGACGTAAGGTCGGTAACCTCTGTACACGATATTAGGACTAACTCTTCAACATGGATCTTATAAGAATTAGGAACTACCAGCAACATTCATTACATAAGAATAAGAGAAGAAACATTAACATCAATCGTTCCATAAGAAGGGAAATAATGTAAGTACTACTAGCTTCTAAGAGTTGAGTATCTTTGGAAGCTCGTTCATTACATTATGTACAATCAGAGTCGTGCAAAAGAAGGAACGGGATAGCCTCACATACCTTTTATATACTTCCAAATCCCAGGCTATGAAAATGTCACGACTCCTGAATTTACAATAAGAGAAATGGCAATATCGTTATCGTTTAAGCATCGTAACTATTATGTATCGACCATAACCTATTTTACGATGAAATGGACAACACCTCCCCTATTTATATGACTTCCTAAAAGTTCAAAAAATTACCAAACAGCCCAAACAACATCAATAATAATCATATTAAGCCTCCCAAAATAGTCCATCAACCAACAACATTACTAACAAGCCTTTCGATATATATCTCACAAGTTCTAGCTTCAACAACTTAGTTGTAACTTGGATAATCTTAAATACATGTAGGCTAATAGGCTCTTTACCTTTAAACTGAAAGAACAGCACCAATCTGACCTTAATTGACCGTGAAATATCCCTCTAATGCTTCCACAAGAACAAGAAAGTGAAACTAGCAATCAATTAGGATTTTCCGGCACTAGAAGCACTTTAGAAGACTTGAAATCACCTAGGGTTGATATTAAAAACTTGAGGGAGCATTTTAAAGAACATAAACCACTTAAATCAACCTCCTACATAAGCTGGAACAACACAAAAATCAGCAACAACAAGAAGAACAAGAAACTTACTAGCGCCACGGGATTCCCGACACTTGATTTGTGTTGTTTGCCCTTTGTTTGGGTCTTGGATCATGAGAGAACCTTGAGAGAGTGTTTTTAGGTTTATAAGTTTTGAATATACTGAAAAATAATGAATTAAAACGAGTTTGAGGCCTATTATATATATATATATATATATGTGGGCCCCATAGAGAGTTGTTTGGCGCAGTCTCGCGAAAACGCGAATATCTCTCTACTCCTAGATCTTATTGACGCCACGGTTTAATGCATTGGAAAATAGACTCATAGATCTTAAATTTGGTGAGTAGATCCCGTAATTCCAAGTAAATTTGGAGAAAAGCTTAGTAACATTTGACCTAATATTTAAGTAAAACTATGGACGTAAGTCGGGACAACTTGTGTCGACTTATGTTTCGTAACTCGTTTGAATTCAAGAGTTATGATACGAATATTATATGATTCAAATACCCTAAAACACGACCTATTGGAAATATTAAGCACCTCTAGTTTTACTCAAAAATACGGGTTACAACATCCTTGATTCGTTTAACTTCTAATACTTGTTAACCACTCTTATACACATTTGTATCGTTTAAGACTAATAGGATTAACTTCTTATCATCTCAAAGATAATCTCTTCTCGGACTTACATTGACTAACTTACGGTGCGAACTAACGTATACGAATATAGATTGTAAAAAAACCCAAGTAGAGAACACATACCCCGATCATTTTGATGAAAATTGCATCAAAAATCGCCTCAATCCGAGTCCCACATCTCAAAATATGAAGAAAGAACCAAAACCCTCGATTTATAGCTTCTGCCCAGCATTTTCGCACCTGTGGCACTTTAGCCGCTTCTGCGATGTCGCTTTTTGCAAGAAAAATCACGCTTCTGCGAGCACAACTGACCAGGCGACCCCTCACACATGTGGAACAATTTTCGCTTCTGCAACATCGCAAGTGTGAACTCCTCTTCGCTCCTGCGCAAGACCCCGCTTCTGCGCCCAAATTATTCGCTTCTACGCACACGCAGGTGCGCTTCTTCCTCCGCATCTGCGATGATCCCCAGCCAAGCATGTTAGTGCTCTTGAGACCAACTGTCCGCATCTGCGAACTCCCATCTGCGTCCATTCCCCTATAGATGCCGAAGCACCAAAACCAGCATACCTTCAGCAATGCAACATGAAATGAAAATGATCTGAACCTCGTCTGAAACTCACCTGGGCCACTCAGGACCCCGTCCAAATATACCAACAAGTCCCATAACATAACATGGACCTACTCAATACCTCAAATCACACACAACAACATCGAAAAGAAACATCGCACCTCAATTCGAACTTGAATAACTTTGAACTTTCAACTTCCAAAACTCGTGCCGAAACATATAAAATCAACTCGGAATGAACTCAAATTTTGCACACAAGTCCTGAATAACATAAAGAAGCTATTCCAATTCTCGAAACCACAATCCGAATATATATCCCCAAAGTCAAATTTTGGTCAAACTTGTGATCTTCCAAACCTTCAAATTTCCAATATTCACCAATTTGTGCCGAAACCTTTTAGAATGCAAATCCGGGCATACGCTAGAGTTGAAAATCACCATCCGAACCTAACAGAACCATCAAAACTCCCTTTTGATGTCAAATTCACAAAAAGTCAAACTTGGTCAACTCTTCCAACTTAAAGCTTCAACAATGAAATTCATTCTTCCAAATCGATTCTGAATAACTTGAAAAAACCAAAATCGAAGATTCACGTAAGTCATAATACATCATCTAATGTTGCTCAAGATTTCAAATATCTTAACGGAATGTAAATGCTCAAAACGACCGGTCGGATCGTTACATCCTCCCCCACTTAAACATACGTTCGTCCTCGAACGTGCCAACAGTTGTTCTTAAGCTGTCAGATCACCGTGTAACCTTACTATGCACATAACCGGGTGTGATACCACGTCACCCTAATCCATATAAGCCTAACTACACACCCTAACTGAAGATAATTGATTTAACCTAGAGGTGTCTAACGGGTGGGCCGGGCCGGGCTGGGTTGGTTTTTTTTTAACCGGACAGGTAGGGGTACCTGGCCGGTTATGGGTTACTCTTAACGGGTTTAACGGGTTCGGGTTAATCTGGGTAAAAACTAAACCGTATGGGTTAGGGGTTTAAAGGGCCGGGCCGGTTTACAAATTTTACTTTATTTTTTTTTTTATTTTTTTTATTTTTTATTTGTTATAACAATCATAAAAATATAAACAAAAAAATAAACTTATAAAAATAGTGTTTGAATAAAGGATGCAAAGACTTTAAAATTCTTATATTTGAATATATCATTAAATAATTAGGTACCGTTTAATAATATTAAAATAACAAACTAAAACTTGCAAATTAAATTATTAAAGTTTACATTTAATACTTCAAATTAAAGTTCAAACTTGTACTTATACATATAATAATATTAAAATAACAAAATAAAACATTAAACATGAATGCATAATACGTCTAATAATATTAAAATAACACAAATTGTCTCAAATCAATTAATCAAACAAATTTCTGGTGGACGCTCAAGACAACTCTTCATATGCCTCCTTAAACAGCCTGTGCTCGTGCAATTTGGACGAAGATTTAAGATTATACCACAATTCCTGCACTTTACTTTGTAAACTTCTTCATTTTCTTCTACCACATCAAAGTGTTCCCAAATATATGAGCGCACTCTAGAATCACGGGGCATGATTTAACTTGAATGAGAGAAATTGAGATTGAGAAATGAGAGATGAGTGATAAATGAAAAAGAGGGGGGTGTATTTATAGTTTTAGAAAAGGCTAAATTTGTAAATTGAAAAAGTGTTAATTTGTTTTTTTAAAAGGCCCAAAAAAGGGCCATTTGTGCAAATCTGCCGTTGGGCAACGGCTCCCTGCCAAGGTGACCGTTGCCATCGGATAAGTGGGGCCCAAACATTTAAAAAACAAAAAAAAAGAAATTACCGTTGAACCGGGCCGGGCCGGGCCGGTTAACCCGGTAAGGTGTACTGTTCATTTGACCGGGTTTGACCGGTCCAGTTAACCGGTACCCTAATCTTTTACGGACCAACCCCCTCTACCCTGCCTACCCAACCCTACGCGGCCCCCTACATACCGGGCCGATCCGGTTCCGGGTTTAACCGGTCTGGGCCGATCCAGTTCCAGGTCAACCCGGCCCGTTAGACACCTCTAATTTAACCTTAGCCCATAAACCTTAGAACCTAATTTCCAACATCCGGAATTTCCTATAAGACCCAAATCTCGCAACTACACACTGTATAAGTCCGAAAAAACTGCATCAAGCCATAACCATAACCCATGACACAATCACCGGATATAACACATAACTCAAATACCCATAGAAAAATTTCTGATCACAGTAGCTGCTCAAAACAACCCAATACCGGTAATAAACCTCACATCAAACAAACCTCATTCTAAAAACTTCGCACACTGCCAATGATGAATGAAACACACAGAAACTCGTAACCACTTATCAGACCAACAAGTCATGGAACTCCCTTTCTTTCCACAAGAATTATAGCAGTTTCTAAGCCGACTTTCGATATTATCCTTCCAAATATACCGCAATCAAATCCTATAGAATCCATCCTAGATCCAACGACCTCATCTTATCAAATACTAACTACTCTACTGACATGCCATACCAATACTTCCCAAAGCCACAACTGTGCAACCCGTGCACTAATACGCAAAAATCCAAATGTACTCAAACATGGGACATTACTCAAACGAGAGAACCGTCCCGCAAGCTCAACAAGTACCGCCATAACAAAATGCTAAATCATCACACATCGTAGAATATTAACACGCGAATCTAACACAAAGGATCATAGCTCAACATAACTCTGATGCAATGCGTGACCCCATCCAAACACTGGTCTATATAAAGTACCTCAAGCCACCCTACTCAAAATCAATAACCACGAGCAACTCGACATCAGGTACCTAAGATGCATGATCATGGTCACGGAGAAGCAAATGACAAAATGTCACACAAACCCGAAGAGAACATAACCAATGAGTACCCATCTTGCTCAAATTTCACTATAAGTCTCAAATAGAATCGCACCATGTGTGCATACAACCAACGAATCACAATGTGGCATAGAAGGGTGACTCGTGGAACATATCAGAACAAGAATAATCTCAACTCTAACCGAATGGCATATCCCTCAACAATAGTCGTACGGAGTCAACCAATCCGACTGAGGGTAGAATACACATCCTCATTGGGCCTACCAATAAACCTCAAATCAACTCTAGTCACCCACATATAGATAAATAACCCTCTGAAAGTCCACAATGAGTGAATCATAACACATACTATCATCTAGATAGCTTTGGCCACGACTTCACAATCCACAACCATGAAACAATCTGCTCCTGAGAACTTCCAGTTTCCAAATCCATAGAACACACGAATCACCATATCGGATCCCAACTCCATCGCCTGAATGTCCAACACATCTCTCATACGCGATCATCCCACAAGAAATACTTCTATATTTCTTCTGTACCACATAGCAAAATCTGAATATCAGCAGTCGTTCACCCAAGCGAGCATCGCAATACCAAAGAAGCATTCGTAAGTGAAAACACAATGTGCCTTCTGATCACACCCTACTCAGAAAATACCAAGTAGTAATAGCATTCACCTAGACATCTAAAGTCTTCCATGTTGTCTAAGAATTCATGACCTTCCCTTCAAAACTAAATCGTGACCTTGCACATGCAAATCTCAATCCACACAATAATTTTGATGACGTCAAAATCCACTACTAAAAAGTAAATGGACACGGTCGCATGCAATATAATTTACCCAACTATGAGTCAGGGTCGAATCCCACATAGAACAATATGTAGGCGATTAGGCGTGTAAGAGAACTATCACTTATTATACTAAGCCAAACACTTAAAATGATTTTTAGAAAAATATTTATATCTAATTGCAAAAATAAAAACTACCCTAGAAAGCAAGTAAAATGATCAATGGTTACAAGCATGGATGTATCGGTAATTACACTCAAGTAACGATCCAATGTATTTTACGATTTTACAAATATGAGCAAGTTTATGTTAATTAGCCTCTGGTAATAATTCTATGTTAGCTTCTTCCGAAGACTAACAAGACTTTCTATGAATTATCCCTAAAACAATTCAGAGATTAAGCACACCCGAATATGACTACAAGTAGTTCAATCCTATCCCTAGGTAGAATTTATAAAATGAGGGTTAAAGCCACAAGTTCTTGTTAATTAATCTTTCCTAACACCAAATAATATTTCCAAAAATTAATTTGAAGTTAATGGGCGAGTCCTAGGGTTAGCCAACCCCTTTGAAAATATTAAAGAACAAGAATAATTATAGAAACGATAATTCACTTCATAATAAATAAAAATCGTTCATGAATATTTCCATAAACAAGATTCAAGTGTTGGAAAAAATACTACACACGTAAATATTCAATACAAAGCAAGGAAATGAAGAAATGAGCATAAATAAGTAAGAAATTCTCAACCAAAAGCTTCAAATCTTCAAGACCCAAGTGTGTGTGCAAGAACCCTAGCTCCCAAAACTTGCCTTCTCTAGTCTAGAAACTGAAAAATAAGCCAAAGATATTTTAGAAATGAGCTAGGTTGGGTAGCAAATTGCTTGGGGCCAAAAATGTGAAATTACAAATATACCCAGAACTGAAGCGCGATTTTCGCAAATGCGAACATTGGCTTTCCGTTGACCAACGCATTTGCGATAAAGACTTTGCATTTGCGAAGTTTGACTGTCTGGTTTGACTCTGCATTTGCGAAGTCCTTTTTCGCATTTGCGAACTTTGCTTGACCGGGCTTACTTCGCAATTGTGATTGGTTACTTGCAATTGCCAACTCTGCTATCTTCGCATTTCCCACAAACGTGTCGTAATTGCGATACCTGAGGCCATTTTCCAGATTTTCTTCTTTTTGACTCGTTTTCACTTGGTTTCTTCATGATCACTTCTAAATCACATAGAACCTATAAATAGAAGTAAACGACATTAAACACATGATTTTATCACTAAAACATAGCGAAAATCGCTTAAAGACAATATAAGTTGGATCAAAACCCCAAACTTAAAATGTTGCTTGTCCTCAAGCAATGGAAGCGACAAAATCTCCTTCCAAGTATTTAACTAAATAGTACATCAATATTATGCCAAGTCAAAAAGGTCTACTACAGGCACAAACACATGACTTCGATTGGTACCAACAATTAATCCAAAGCAAATAAAATACCAAAAACTTCTCATGAATTCTATTACCATTCAAGTGCTCTAAGACTATGTAAATCAAAGTAGCAATCAAGTCATGACACAAAAGCTTCAATATTTGCCTCTCTATCAAAATTAACTTCCCTCGTTCATTCCTCTCAATTGGAAATGGGATTAAATTCACAACTCAAATTTCATGTGCCCTTGCACTTAAGAGAGAATCCCACGCTCATAAATTGCAATTCAACACATAAATGGGATATCAAATGGAAAGAATTAACTTTCTCTCACAAAAATGTTCAAATGCACACAAGTAGTACCATAGGCTTCCCTTTCATGTATTTCTCCATTAATGTAGACAAATTTGGTTCAAAATCAATTAGGACTTAAAGGATTGTAGTTTTAGGCTTTTGGTTAAGGTAGGGCACAATTTTGGTTAGAGTGACTCAAAACCTCCCCAAGCACTACAATTTTTCAACAATCAATGTACATTTCGTTCAATAACTTTTTCACCCTTTCTTCGTTTTTTATTTCATCACCTAGTCTTCCATTTATTCATAATTCCTTATTTTTTTCTCATTTTTTTTCTTTCAAATATTACTCTTTTTCTCTTTTTTTATTACCTTTCACCTTTTAAGAAAATTCAACATCACAACTTTTTCAACCCAAAACTTAGGCTTTTAGCCTATGTTTATATTTTAAAGTACTTAGGGAGGTAGGGTGCCAAACGGAAATCAATAAAGAACGATAGCTTGTAACATGATTTCCAAAGAAAAAGTTTAAAGTCTCAAAAGGGGTTGACTAACGAAAATATGCAAGGGTAGGAAATTTAGGGTACAATAGCGGTCCAAGGAAGGCCTAACATCATTTTTCAACCCAATTTAGTCCTAGGATTTCGCCTTGAAGCAGATTCCGTGAAAGTTCTAGACTACAAATGGTGCAAAAGACCTCACAATATGTCTCACCACACATAGCACATGAAAACTCTAGTGAAATACAAATTCAAAATCCAATTGAAACCAATGAACTCAAGGAAGTCACATATAGCCTAAGAAGCTATGCTGTGAATCAAAGAGTCAAAAATTGAGTCTAAAAGTCATGACAATGATCTTTACTTAAATAATTTTTCTTTTTCAAAGATCAAAAATTCATATGCCGAGGTTTAAATCATGTTGGTACCAAGCAAGCCACAAATTGACCAATGGACACAAACCCCAGCTCATACCACTTTTTCTTCCTAAATTAACAAAAACTATATCTAAACTACAAGACTAATTCCCTTAAGAAAGTTGCCTAGCTATCCATCATCGGGAAAAGTCGAAACAAAAGGTTATCGAAAGTTACCCGGTTAAAAAAGAGGAAAACTGGAATCCTCGAAAAAAGAACCGTGGTGAAAAAAACAATCAAGGATATCGCCACCAAAATAAAACATATTATGTGGAAAAAAATCAAGAAGCTAATAAACATACTATATAAACATACTATATAAAAAAATCAAGAAGCTAATAAACATACTAATGTAACACATCACATGAAAACAAAAAAAAAATATCAATCTACCATATCCACAGTTATACAAGAAGCCACCCCCAACTAGAAATATTACAATGTCCCCAATGCAACTAAACAAAATAGAGTAAAATGGTAAAAAGTACTCCATGAATACTACATCAAGTTCTCTCCTCGTTGTCGGACTCACTCGCATCCTCCTCCTCTTCTTCCTCGGTCCAATGAACTGGAGCATCATCATCATCTTCCGACTCGGTTGATGGCACTAGCTCTCGAGGCTTTAGAACTTTCCATAGCCCCTTCACACCCTTCCACATGCGGGTGAAGAATTTATCTCTCTTCTTCTCCCTTCTCTTCATCTTGGTGTGTGAATTTTACGAAGTAACGATCCAATGTATTTCACGATTTAACAAATATGAGAAAGTTTATGTTAATTAGCCTCGGGTAATAATTCTATATCAGCTTCTTCTGAAGACTAACAAGACTTCCTAACTGAATTATCCCTAAAACAATTAAGAGATTAAGCACACTCAAATACGGCTTCAAGTAGTTCAATCCTAACCCTAGGTAGAATCTATAAAATGAGGGTTAAAGCCTCAAGTTCTTGTTATTAATGTTTACCAACCCCAAATAATCTTTCCCAAAATTAATTCGAAGTTAATATGCGAGTCCTAGGGTTAGCCAATCCCTTTGGAAACATTAAAGAACAAGAATAATTAAAGAAACAATAACTCACTTCATAATAAATAAAAATCGTTCAATACATAAGCACAACAAGATGTTTAATCCACACTTTGACTATGAATATTTTCATAAACAAGATTCAAGTGTTGGAAAAAATACTACACACTTAAATATTCAATAAAAAGCAAGAAAATGAATAAATGAGCATAAATGAGTATGAAATTCTCAACCAAAAGCTTCAAATCTTCAAGACCCAAGTGTGTGTGGAAGAACCCTAGCTCCCAAAACTTGCATGCTCTAGTCTAGGAACTGAAGAATAAGCTAAAGATATTTTACAAATGAGCTAGGTCAAGTATTAACTGTCTTGGGGTCAAAAAATATGAAATTACAGAAGTACCCAGAACTAAAATGCGATTTTCGCATTTGCGAAGCATTGTTCGCATTTGCGAACACTGCTTTCCTGTTTACCAACACATTTATGATAAAGACTTCGCATTTGCAAAGTTTGACTGTTTGGTTTGACTTTGCATTTGCAAAGTCCTTCTTCCGCATTTGCGAACTCTGCTTGAGTAGTCTTACTTCGCAATTGTGATTGGTTACTCGCAATTGCCAGCTCTACTATCTTAGCGTTTCCCAAAAATGTGTCGCAATTGTGACACTTGTGGCCATTTTCCAGATTTTCTTCTTTTCAACTTCTTTTTGACTCGTTTTCAGTTGGTTTCTTCATGTTCACTTCTAAATCACATAGAACCTATAAAATAGAAGTAAATGACATTAAACACAATATTTTATCATTAAAACACAACGAAAATCTATGCTTTAAGACAAGATAAGTTGGTAAATACCAACTTATCATGCCGCATCTATCATGTCATCTCAAGAAAAGCACGAAAACTCATAATTAACTCTGAATCACAAGCAAACTACATTCTCAAATAGCCAGGAACCTTCCATTTGATCTCATCCAGAAGAAAATCACAATATGCAACATGTTGCTCACACCATTAGGAAATATCCACCTCGAACCGTGATAGAAATCATCGAGAACTCTTTGGAAATCCATTTGCACATAACCCAACCATCATAACTGAATCTATCTAACTCCACCAAGCCACGCGGGTCGCCAAAATCCAAGATCATTGCCACGAAACACCTGTAGAGACTCATCACGTCGTAGGAACCAAAAGAGCCAATCACATCCGCTATCATGTTGATCCAGCCTATTACCAAGCTGTCTAAATTCTCCGAGTTCCTCCAAATTACCCATAAGTTGACATTTGTCCTTGCGGAACACCACGATTCTTACCCAAAGCTCACAAGAGATCCTAGCATAAAACCACACCACCCTAAAGCCCAAAAGCCGTTGAATTCCATCGTAAGCACCACAACCGATACATCCTTTCTGAGGAGACCTTCTGTGAATCCAAAATTGTTTCCTTCACCCTCCGGATGTTTAAATGTAGAATCCATAATGACATAGAAATGCAACAAGTCTCGACACCATCAAACTTAAATCTCATATTATGGCCATATACAAATCTGCAAAATTCTCAATTGTTACATATAAATCTTGAATCAATTAGAACATTCTCAGCGATCGTCCATTCTGCTCAAATATCAATTGCACTGATCGAACGGGCCGAACGACCCGTGCCCCATTATCTCAACAATACCAAAAGAAGTAATCTATACCTCTAAGCAACCGAGTAAATTTCTACTCCATGCATACTACATCTTTCATGAATAACCACTCAATCATTCCATGATTTCCATATACTCATAGAGTGTAATACAACCCGTATCCAGAAATTCCCTTACTCGAGTCATCCACGAACTCAACCTCTGCAAGTCATAACTGATTCACAAGTATACCTTAAACCGAAACTAATACAACACCTAATCGTGTAATCAACTCGTCGATAGCAGACTCCCCTACTTGGCTCAAATCCATGGAATAAAACATCTAATAACTTACAATAACCATACCCAATTACTACAGTGAGATTCAATTAAATTCTTCATAAGCTCATGTAACACAATTCATCTAATACTTCAAATTATCTGCAAATCTCGCATTCACCCTTATAACAGTCAAGACAACTTCTACAAGCATTCCAAACTCAAATTGAAACACATATAATTCACTAGTAAAGGAGATCTCTCTACAAAAATAACATAGGGATCACGCAACCTCAGGACACCCCGCAAGAGATAACCCACCTGCTTAGCCTCAAACTAACACCTCCTTATACCCTTTCACAATCACAACTACTACACAATCACTTAATCTTCCTGAGTCTGTACTCAAAACAAGACATGAAAATCTACTTCACTCCACAATTAAACAACATGAAAGATTCCCTCAACACACCCATAACTCGAGCCAATACGTCAAATCAAGACAAAAATCAAACACCCAATGGTCCTTTCTACATATCAAGAAGACTCTACTCGACACATTCAAACCATATGAACACTTCCCGTAGCCACATCATACTCATCACGTAGCCATCCAGCCATGAATGCCACTCATAGGGACACTACCGAGCGTATCAGTACAAAAGCATGTGCTCACAGAATCGAAATCCATGTGTTCACACTATAGTCAGAACTCGGCCTCAAGTCCTCTAGACTGGCCCATCATCAGCACACTAAAATCACATCTCGCACTTCATTCATGGAATCACAAGTCGTCGATGCACAACTGACACCGAGCGTTCATGTGCGCATACGAATGCGTGGAAGGAATTCAAAGAGTTACGCTTCAAGCTGAATCAATATTGCACGATAAGGAAAGAAAGATAGGAATTTTATCTTAAATGCCATGTAGCCTCTCAAAGATAGGTATGGACGTCATCATATTGATCAGCAAGACTCTACTAGACACTTGCTCATGACTTGTAGAACCTATGAACCTAGAGCTCTGATACCAACTTGTCACAACCCAAAATTCAACTAGTCGTGCTGGCACCTAACCCAACCCGCTAGGTAAGCCAATTAACAACTAACCAATTCCAATGAAATTTATAAGACAATTAAATACAAGAAAATATCTGAAACCAATACATTCCCCCAATGACTGGTAGTACAAATCATGAGCTTCTAAGATTAGAATTTACAAAGGTAGTATAAAATAAATGCATCATCTATGAAATGTACATAAATAGATTTTTATACATCTAAGGCTACCATGAACAAGAAGTACCTACAACCGGAACGCATGTACGTCTTCAATTTCCAGCTCCCATCGATCACAGCAACATCGGCATCCAACATCTGCACGCAAGGTGCAGAAGTGTAGTATGAGTACACTTGACCCCATGTACTCAATAAGTAATAAACCTAACCTTAGGTTAAAAGTAGTGACGAGCTGGGACAAGGGTAGGAGTCCAACACCAATAGCCAACAATAATTCATAACAACGTAATGAAAGTAATGAAAGAAATAACTCAAAGATAAAATGCTCAACTCTCTCATAGTTTCAGAAAATAGATCCGTTTTTTAAGTATATCAGTGAAAATCCAAACCTTTTACCAAAATCGCCGAAAATATGAGTAAGTTTGAAAACTGTAATTTTTCTAAAAAGCTTTCCCACGCAATTGTTTCATTTTCAAATGGCACGAGGAAAATACATATTTATGCAAATATGTCAATATGTGTGAGAAGTCATGAATGACATGATATTGTACAACATGAGGAAAATGCGTCCCTATGCATGTATGCCATGTGTGCATGTCAATGCCATGTATCTCAAACATGAACTCATGTACTCACCCTCTCAAAGTACTCAATCTCATTGTCTCACACTTTCCACTCATCATGCTCAATCACTCAGTACTATATATGGCCAACCCAGTCCAGGGAAGATCCATCCCGATTATATACATAGAAACTGACAGTCAGTCACTCAGTACTGTATAGGCCAATGCAGCCCGAGGAAGATCCATCCCGAAATATAAATTCTTCAGATGAGATCCAAGTCCAGGGAAGATACATCCCTCAATATAAATCAACCGTGCTCACTGGGGGTGTGTGCAGACTTCGGAGGGGCTCCTTCTGCCCAAGCGCTATATCAAGTCAATCGTGGAATAAATCAATGAAACACGTTATGGCATGCAGCCAATCACATAAATATATATAGCCATAAGGCTTATAGCGGTGTGCAACCCGATCCACATATATACATATATCACTCACAGCTCAGGCCCTCGGCCTCACTCAGTCATCAATCTCTCCAGTCTCTCGGGCTCACAATGCCATGAACTAGCCCAAAATAATGATATGATGTGTCAATAAATAGCAACAGAGACTGAGATATGATATGAAATGAATGAACATGACAGAGGATGAAATTGTAATTCAAACAAATAATTCAACAACAATATGACCTTGGTGGGTCCCAACAGAATAAGCATGTAGCCTAGATATGGTTTCTAACATGGAACATAGCTCAATAGATCTAGCACGTAGATATTTCATGGTTACAGGTAAGATCAGGTAACTACACAGTACCACAGAAATAACAGAGTCACGATTCACACGGTGCACGACCACACGCCCGTCACCTAACATGTGCGTCACCTCAACACCAAATACATAACACGTAATTCAGGGTTTCATACCCTCAGCACCAAGTTTAGAAGTGTTACTTACCTCGAACAAGTCGAATCCAACATCGAGCAAGCCAAACGATGCTCCAAAAATGTCATCTCGCGCGTACCGACCTCTTAAAGGTAGGGATAAGGTATGCGTACACACTACTTTCCCTAAACCCCACTTGTGGGAATACAATGGGTTTGTTTATATCTATATATATATATATAAGAGAAAGAGAATGTAGGGCAGTCCAGGAGTTGTAATGGCAGCAACATTAGTAATGGTGGTGAGCCTCGCAATAATTTTAGGCCTCGTCTTAGTACTACTTGTTGAACTCTACTGCTCACTCTTAATTCGTCAACGATGACAGCTCCAAAAGACACCTCTGAATTCTACTGCGGCCCAGAGCTCCAAGGAACCGCTCCGGCAACAACAAAAACAGTAAACTGCTTCAACTCTCAGTGACTTCTATGCGCAAGGGGTTCTTCATGCTCCTAGAAACTTTCTCATCCCTGCAGTTAGCAACGATACGTTCTACCTTGAAATGCAAAGCTCTCCGCAAGTCTCCTCCATTCATCATCAAGTTGGGCTTATTTTTTCTTCACCACATTCCCATCCCTTCATTTCGAATTTATCCCCGAAGTTAGTCCATCAATTTCCACTAGAGTGCAGCACTAGTAGTGACACTGAAGGAGTTGACGGTGGTGCTACAAAGAAGAAATTAGTATACATTTCCAATCCCATTTACGGTAACGAAGCATGTAGGCCAAGCAGAGGTGATACCCAATTTTAAACGCCTGATTCATCGCCTTCACGTCTCGAAACAGTTCATTCTTCTGGGAAAGACGACAATGGTAGAGGCCAATTATCATTATCTAGTCCCTCTTCACTCATATTAACTCCAATGAAGAAACTTCCAGGTATGGCATTTAGTTTCACTAAGAGATGCTAGGTTTGCTCAAAACTAGCCAAAACCAACTCTACATCAAATAAAGCAATTGCAAAAAATGAAGATAGATTCACGAAATATAGTCAAAACCAAGTAGAGAACACTTACCCCAATCCTTGTGATGCAAATCGCTTCAATAATCTCCTCAATCCGAGTCCCACATCTCAAAATATGAAGAAAGAACCAAAACCCTCGATTTATAGCTTATGCCCAGCATTTTCGCACCTGTGGCACATTAGTCGCTTCTGATGGGTCGTTCTCGCGACCAAAATCATGATTCTGCGATCACGACTAACCAGTCGACCCCTCGCACCTGCGGAACAATTTTCGGTTCTGCGACATCGCAGGTGTGAGATCCTATTCGCTCTTGCGCAAGACCCCGCTTCTACACCCAAATGATTCTCTTCTGCGCACACACATGTGTGCTTCTTCCTCCGCATCTGCGATGATCCCCGGCCAAGCTTGTTTGCACTCCTGCGACCAACTGTGCACATTTGGGGACTTACATCTGCGTACATTCCTCCGCAGATGCGGAAGCACCAGAACCAGCATACCTTCAGCAATGCAACATGAAATTAAAATTATTTTAACCTTGTCTGAAACTCACCCGGGCCACTCAGTACCCCTTCCAAATATATCAACAAGTCCCATAACATAACACAGACATACTCAAGACCTCAAATAACACATAACAACATTGAACCGGTGAATGGCACCTCAATTCGAACTTGAATGACTTTGAACTTTCAACTTCCAAAACTCGTGCCGGAACATATCAAATCAACTCGGAATGAACCCAAATTTTGCACACAAGTTCTGAATAACATAATGAAGCTATTCCAATTCCCGAAACCACAATCTGAATCTGATGTCCTCAAAGTCAACTTCTGGTCAAACTTATGATCTTCCAAACCTTCAAATTTCTAATTTTCACCAATTTGTGCCGAAAACTTCTAGAAACATACAAATGCAAATTCGGGCATACTCCCGAGTCAAAAATAATCATTCGAACCTAACGTAACCATCAAAACTCCGCTCTGGGGTCAAATTCACAAAAAGTCAAACTTGGTCAACTCTTCCAACTTAAAGTTTCAAGAATAAAATTCATTCTTCCAAATCGATTCCGAATAACCTCAAAAAACAAAACTGATGATTCACATAACTCATAATACATCATACGATGCTTCTCAAGACTTCATATAGCTTAACAGAATGTAAATGCTCAAAATGGTTGGTCGGGTCGTTACAGTGCCCTGATGTCGGCCAACATCTCCCTTATGGCACAGCAGGGTAACACCTCTTACCCCTACCCCAGAACTATTGACAGATGCCAAGGTGGATTTTAGGCCATCTGACACCAAGGGCAAGCCAACAGGGCCATTTGAGTGGTACAAACTACAAGATCCGAGGAACCCAAAGAAGAGCATTCATCCTTCTACTATTGTTGGCCAAACTGATGAGCCAGTAGTAGTAGCTTCTGGTTCGTCTGATATTCCATCCACTTCGGTTGAGCCTTCTACCAGTGCCGCTGCTGCTATCCCTGAGCCACGATCTTCAGCTCCTACTATAGATCCTACTATAGTGCCTATTCCAGCTCCTAGATCGGTGCACATGCCTACAGGCCCATTATCGGCCTTGCGTGTTTTCCAGACAGTTGCGAGCCTCAACAACTAGATGTAGGCAGCTACTTCAAAGTTGTTTGAGATCTTTAGTACAGTTTCAAGACAGTCATCTTTACAAGCACCCCTAGAGCCGTCAATATGGATTTGGTCTGTTGGGCCAACCTAGCCCACCCCGCAATTTAGCCAGGTTGAGCTAAAAAATTTAGAGCCCATTAAAAACGAAGTTGTTATGCCCAGCCTGAGTAAGTCGGTGGCCAATGAGCTGGGTTGGGCCAGCCAGTGGGGATACATTTGGCTACTTTGGAATGTAATAATTGGATGATTCTATTTTTTATTTATCTTTAGTAGTTGTTACTTTCATTAGCTTCTTTAGTTGTTTATCTTTAATTGCATTTATTTTAGTAACTTTAATGTTTTTCGTGGTAGTATGATAATAAGCCTTTGGTGTTTTTAATGCCACGGTTCTTTTCAAATGTGGTCTTTTGTATGAACCGGATGACTCTTCCCGAGGATGGATAGTGTGACAACTTTCTTAAGGGAATGAATCTATTTTATGTTTAGGTAATAGTAGTAGTAAGTAATAATGAATAAAAGCCCAAACTAAGTCATTTTCTAAAAAGAGTTATTCATGCTTTATCTGGCACCAACACACTAAATTGTGTGCTTATGGTTTGAAACAAGGTTTTGAAAGAAAATAGCTCTTGTTTAGTGACTTTGAGGTTCTTGAGTTGACTTTGAAAATCATTAGGTGGCTGAATGGACAATAGTGATCTTTAACTTGACTGTGATCGTTGTGTGCTTTATACTCTATCCTCTGTTACGGTCTAGTTTCATGTGAGGTAAGGTGAATTCTTGTTGCTAGTCCAAGTACGTGAGTGAATAGTCTTGAACTTGTTCTGAATGTGTTTCAAGGAGAAATTCTAGGTTTGCATGGTTTGGAAGGTGATTGTAGGCTTTCCTTGGACCGTCTGCGCTTTCTTTTGCTACCATATGATCGTTATCCCTAGTCAACCTCTTTGTGCCTTTAGCCTTTCTCTGTTGATAACCATGCTACAAGCCTTTACCCGTTTTTCTCATAATATTCTCTTGGCACCCGAACCTTCCTCAACACTCACATGTAATAAGTGGCTCAAACTCTTAAGTTTGGGGGAAAAGTTGAGGAATCTAAAAGAGGTATCAAGGTATTGTAAAGAGCGTTAAAAAAATGATCTCCATGAAAACAGAAAGCAAGAAAAAAAAATACAAAAAGAAAATAAAAGGTACAATTGATGAAATTGAAGAGAGGTAATTATCTCTAGTATGAGCATCAAGAGAGAAAAAGAATGAAATGGACAATAAAGAGTGATGATAAGTCTCTCTTGCCCCCCAAAAAAAGAAATGTCTCTAAGAGTTTGGCAAATGTGAGCCACGAAATGAAAAGTCCAGTGCTTAAGGAAGGATGTACCACTTATCACATATGATATCCTACCCCAATCCAAAAGCCTTCATTACAACTCGAAAGAAGTCCTACTTAATTTTGAGACAAGTGAGCTTACATTAGTGGAGATCTGCATGAGGGGCAAGCTTATGGTACTTGAAGCCTTACTTGTGATTAGACCTGGAACGATGGTTAAAAATAATAGTTATCCACCCAACTCAACCCACTAAAAATGGGTTGGATAACTGACTTTTTTAAACCGGGTCAAATATGGATAATTACCCATAATATCCATTAGAAAATGAGTAACCAAATGGGTAACCAATGGATAAAATATGGATAATACATTGGAAAATTATTTCAGTAATGTTCTTCTGTTGCAAGGGGCAGCAAATTCATATTAGAGCTTAAGGCTAATGTGAAGTCGTGAATGGATAATATGGTTACTCATTTATCTGTGGGTTAACCCATTTATTACTCGTATTAAATATGGGTCGGGTCAGATAATTTATCCATTTTTTCCATTACCCATTTCGACCCGAACCATATCTAACCTGACCCGCCCGTTGCCACTCCTACTTGTGACATTCCTTTGTGAGAGAAGAGTGAATCCTTTATTGCTCTAGAATTTGGGTGTTAAATATTGAAATGAGCATAACAAATGGAAGGTAGGGAAGGAAAAGTTTGGAGTCCACTATGATTTATATGAGAGAACAAGAGTCCTTAATGAGTAAATCCAATTCTTGAAGCTCAAATCTCACACTAAGTTATATGCAAGTCACATATGTTTTATCACCTTGTTGAAAATGCATGAGTATTGTGGATAATTGTTGGTCTCAACTGAGTATGAATGACTTACAATTGAATCTTTGAAATGACATATCACTCAGGGGTGGTGGGAACTAATTTATTTGCTTGAGGACAAGCAAAGACTTAGTTTGGGGGAGTTGTTAAGTGTGGATTTTAACCGCTTTGTAGTACCTTTTTGCTTTAGTTTTTAGTCCAAAAATAATGATTTTTATTTTTGAATCTAATGAAGTTGTGTGAAATTTAGGCATGTTGGAGGATTCGAGCTCAATGGAGAAACCTAACTCAAAAATGAGTGTTCCAGCTCAACAAGGCAAAGAGGAGTAATGCAGAGGAAAGTGCGGTTCAAAAAACATATTATGCAGCTGCATATAGAGATGCGGTTCACAGAAATGCAAGTGCAGCCGCAGAATCATTCTTGAAGCCTCAGAGGAAGTTTAGCAAAAGTGCAGTCTGCACACTAAATTGTGCGGCCACAAAAGTAGTTCGCATTGACAAGCTTGAAAAGTTCATAGAAGCTACAGAAGATCAAGTATGAAGCCTCATCAGAATGCGGTCCACAGCAAAAGTATGCGGCCACGGAAGCTGAAGTGCATCCGCAGAGATTATTATGCGACCGCGAAATTCCTCCCGTTGCTAGAGCAAAAGAAGAAAGTGCGATCAGCACACCAAATTGTGTGACCGCAAAACAACCCAAAGGGTATATTTGTCAGTGAAATTTTAGACACTATGAATAGATGAGAAATACTTTTTTAGGGCAACTTTTATACTCCTAGCAGCTGTAGCGATTACAGTTTACTATTTCGGAAAAGTTGTGAAGAAAATTAGAGAAGATACACTACTTTTATCTTTTAATTGTAGTTTTATGACTTCAACTACTTCTACTTTTATGCCATTGTCATTCTTAATACAACATACCAAACAATGAAGAAACAACAATCTCAGAATAACTAATCTCAGCATAATTTATCCCAATATAACTTATACCGGTATAAATCATATTCCAACCAAACGACCCAGCATATTAAAGAGTTTAACTTTTGGTGCCGCGTCTACTGCATTTGTATTTAAATTTTATAACTATAGTTTATTCGCACTCAATACACGAATCAAGTTTAATAAATTTAACTGTAGGAGAATCTTATTTTAATACAATCAAAATTTGATATCGAATTTACAAATAATTTTAAGAGAACTAAATTTGAAGTACTCTATTATGTTGTTTAAAAAGTGATCAATCGTTCATACTTTTTCTTCGAGTTCTGCTGATTTGTCTTGCAGGACACGATTAATTAACAAAAATTAAATGTTAAAAATTTATAACAAAGATAATAAACATATTTCATGCATTTATTAATTTGGTGAATTTATCAGATATCAGTATCTTTATGGAGTTACGTGCTGCTATATCTCCGAGAAAAAGTTGAGAGTAAGATTGGATTAAATGCACACTTAAGACTCATGCTTCACACATTACATGGGGAAGTGCACAGTTAGTTACTAATTAGAGATGTATTTACTATTTAGACACCAGGTGAGGCAAGTGCTTCGAGGCCCGAGAAGGGCAAGAAAAGGAAAGAGGGAACTTCGGGCGAGTCTCCCAAATCAAAGAGAATCAGGATCCGTAGGCCAATGGACTTCGGGCTAAAAATAATAGTGATTGTTTTAGTGCTAGTTCATTGAAACAACGTAAGTTATCTCTCACACTTTTTCTTGCCCGAAGCACCTTTGATTTCATGCCAGAATGTCTAACTCGGTGAACGCGCGCGAAAACGGCGTCAAAGACCGTGGAGAAAATAGTGCAGCTGTTTCAGGCGCTGGTGCACCACTACAAAACCCTGAGGGTGTTGATGAGTGGCAATTTTACCACTCATTTTGGCCTCTTTTCAGTAGATTTTGTGTTGCTCAATGGATATTTGAGGTTACTATCAGTGTATAATTGCTCTATTTGCAGGAAAATGATGCCATGAAGTGGTTAAGGTCAAATTGGAGTGAAATTGAGCAAAAGAGAGTAAAGAAGAGAAAAGAGGGGAGCAACGGCCGAATGCGATCGCATATGCAACATGCGAATCACATTTCGAGCCCAGAGATCGCATACCGCAACAGAAAGTTGAGTCAAGTTTAATGAGTGAAATGCGGTCGAATATGCGATCGCATATCTCAAATGCGGTTCGCATTTGAGTCGCATCACCATCTGATGCCTGAAGCTACATTGTAAATGCGACGCACGAATGCGATCGAATATCACTAATGCGGACCGCATATCTCAAATGCGA
>ML260903.1:21985-41305 GCA_005239495.1 Nicotiana undulata | reverse complement strand
TGAAAAGTATTTGTCTTGCAGAAAAGTGATATTTGAAAAAGCAGTATTTAGGAAAGTATATTTGAACAAATGATATTTGAAAGGGCACTATTTGGGGAAGTATATTGTGACAAATGATATTTGGAAAAATAGTATTTGGGAAAGTATATTTGGAAAAGCAGTATTTGGAAAAATATATATGAACACCACGTATTTTGAAGGAACTATGCTTTAAACATTCCTCTTTAAAAAGATATAATTATACATTCAGAGAGAATTATGTTTCAAAAAAGTTTTCCTTATTTCCGAAATGATTATATATTCAAAACCTTCAAATCTAAACTCACAGTTTTAATGTTCTCACTCGACGTTTTTACCAGCTCTATTGAGTGTATTGGTTTAAGCCTGATATGAAGAAATTTATATAGTGATAGGTTGTTAATGCTTATTGGGTTGTGACTTCCACTTTGGCTTGACATTTCTTATGTTCTCTTTGCGTATTTCTACTTTGTTGCCGTAGATCGTATTTGTTGTTTATTTCAGCGAAAATCTTTAGATAGACATTATGTTTCGGTCATTATCTTCATACTTAGGCCTTTTTCTTATTAGACTAGTGGGGTCTTGACTAGTCCTCGTCACTACTTCACCGAGGTTAGTCTTGATACTTACTGGGCACCGTTGTGGTGTGTTCATACTACTCTTCTGTATGCTGTTCTGTCGCATTCTGGTTGTCTTTCTCCGTGGCTGTATTGCATATTTAAATTGGGACTACAGACTGAGATCCAGGAGCTTTCCCCCTGTACTACATCTCATTTTTAAATTGGGACTACGGACTGAGATCCGGGAGCTTTCCCCCTGTACTACATCTCATTTTTAAATTGGGACTACGGACTGAGATCCGGGAGCTTTCCCCCTGTACTACATCTCATTTTTAAATTGGGACTACGGACTGAGATCCGGGAGCTTTCCCCCTGTACTGCATCGCATATTTAAACTAGGACTACGGACTGAGATCTGGGATCTTTCTTCCTGTACTGCATCACATTTTTAAATTGTGACAACGCATTGAGATCAAGGAGCTTTCCCCTGTACTGCATTGCATGACAAATTCCGAGTTACGGACTGAGTTCCGGTGAGGTTATCATTGATGAGATTGGATTGAAATATATATATATATATATATATATGTATGTATGTATGTATGTATGTATATAGGTATTTTGAAAAGTATTTGTCTTGCAGAAAAGTGATATTTGAATAAGCAGTATTTGGGAAAGTATATTTGAACAAATGATATTTGAAAGGGCAGTATTTGGGGAAGTATATTTTGACAAATGATATTTGGAAAAGCAGTATTTGGGAAAGTATATTTGGACAAATGATATTTGGAAAAGCAGTATTTGGGAAAGTATATATGAACACCATGTATTTTGATGGAACTATGCTTTAAAGATTCCTCTTTAAAAAGATATAATTATACATTCAAAGAGAATTATGTTTCAAAGAAGTTTTCCTTATTTCCGAAATGATTATATTTTCAAAACCTTCAAATCTAAACTCATGATTTAAATGTTTTCACTCGACGTTTTTACCAGCTCTATTGAGTGTATTGGTTTAAGCCTGATATGAAGAAATTGATATAGTGATAGGTTGTTAATGCTTATTGGGTTGTGACTTCGACTTTGGCTTCACATTTCTTATGTTCTCTTTGCATATTTCTATTTTGTTGCCGTAGATCGTATTTGCTGAATTTTCTTCCGTATTATTCTATCTTACTTTTTATTTCAGCGAAAATCTTTAGATAGATATTACGTTTCGGTCATTATCTTCATATTTATGCCTTTTTCTTATTAGACTAGTGGGGTCTTGACTAGTCCTCGTCACTACTTCACCGAGGTTAGTCTTGATACTTACTGGGCACCGCTGTGGTGTGTTCATACTACTCTTCTGTGCATTTTTGTTTGCACAGATCCAGGTATTGATCGTTAGTAGCTGCATGGATCACCGTTGATGAGGAGACTCAAGGTAAACCTGCTGCTGCGTTCGTAGGTTTCGGAGTCACCTTCCAGTTTATCTCCAACTGTACTTATTCATTTCTAGACAGTTGTATTTAGATTTTGTAGAAAGAATTCATAGAGCTTATGACTTGTATTTACCTGGTTTTGGGAAATTGTAAATTCTATCAAGATTTCATATCGAGACTGTTATATTTCATTTATTATTATTGTTGTTCTATGAAACGTTAGGCTTACCTAGTCCCTAAGACTAGGTGCCATCACGGTACGCAACGGAGGGAAAATTGGGTCGTGACAATGAATTATGACACCAGATCCCGGGGTAGTCTTACAGTTATGTTTTTAATTAGTTCGTGGTTCGGTTTATTGAATTGTTATTATTTTATCTATGAAATTATTCATCGACAACCATTGAATATAGTTTATTTTATTATGTCTAAATGAATAATCAATGCAAAATAGTTATGAGAGAGAAAGCTTTTGAATTAATGTGTTTTGTTAATGAAAGAGCAAAGTATATATATAGTGTAAGTCTAGATAACAAATAAGGTAAAAACCAAAGTCAATCAGTAATTATGGGATTGTGTATCAATTAGTATAAAATTAGCATAGATACTCCCTTAATTGAAGGAGTTAACTTCAAACGCTAATAGACAGGTAGCCAAATAAGGCAAGATACCATAAGATTGGAATATAACACATAAGGAAATATTTCCACATAGTACAAGTACAAGACAAGTAATTAGGTTAGGCACAGAATATCCAATTAAGGAAAAATGCTTAACAACCACATTGACAACATAATCAACTATAGACTAAGGTAGGAAAATATTTTATAAGTCAGAAAATCAGTAGAGAATATCACAGGAAAATCAATGAAGCATGTCAATCACAGGGAATCAAGGGATAAGAATAACTTTAGCTAACGGAAACTAACACGAATTACACGGAATAAACACCTAATAGGCAAGAATCAGAAACCCTAGAATACAAAATAAGGTAAAATCACACGAAATTAGGGATTCACATAGAGCGCAACAAAAATTACAGAATAAATGTAATACAGGCAGGAGAAGTGAAGATTCAGAGACATTGATGAACAAAAAAAATAGAGTAGAACCACATAATAAGCAAAGATAATAGCAGCCAGAAACCCTAACAAGCAAATATTAGGTAAAAGTCACGAAATCACAGAGAAAACCCAGTAAACATAATAGAACAGGTAAACAAATTATTGAAAACAGACTCAGAGACACAGATTAATACCAAGAACTTTTGGGTTTTTTTTACGAAATAACTCATGTAAATGGGAAAAACATGGATAAACATTTAAAACACATTAGAAATCATAGAATAACACTAAAAATTAGAGGAAAGCCAAATTTTTTTAAAAGGGGTTAAGAAACCCTAGTTTGAGTATGAAAAGTTGTTCTTAGAGAATACTCGAAACTTTTAAAGAAAAATAGCAAAATAACTCAGAATACCCCAGATCTATCATAGATCTAAGAAATCGAGAGCCAATAGTTAGGGTTTCAGTGAGATAACCCAAAAAGAGAGAAAATCGGCTCAGAAACCATAGGTTTTGGTCGGAGATGGGAAGATCTTACTCGAACAGGCCAAGAGTGGCCTGAGAAGGCATGAACAACCATGGGGTGAGGTGAACCACTTCAGGTTCTCTTGAGGACCTTAGGGTAGCAATAATCAGGCGTAGGAGGAGAGCCATGGGTTGGGAGTGGTAGTGAGACCACCATGATCGCCGACAAAGCAACAGCCGATGAGAGAGTTGAGGTTTCAACAGGGAGAGTTTTAGAGGGGAGAAGAGAGTGTAACGGCGGAAAGAACAGAGAGAATGAGAAGGGGAAATGAGGGTTTGTGGGTAGGTCGTTTAGTATTAATTAAGGAAAGGAGGGATCTGGACCGTTGATTAAAATGATCAACGGTCCAGATTGAACGGGGTATTGGGTTGGGTAGGCTAGTGGATCGGGCCTGGGGGATTTTTGGGATAATTTAATGAGGTGGGCTGATTTTAATAGGCTAGAATTGAAATGAAAAATGGCTATTTGTTAAATACCCAATGCAATTTAATAAAAAAATAATTTATAAAAATAACTGTTAATTATAAAATGAATTTCATGTTTAGAAAAATAATTTAAAATGATTACTTAGTATTTTAAAAATACAAATAGTTAATTTCTGGATAAAAATAGTATAAATCATATGATTGGGCTATAATTGCAAAGTTATTGCAATTATAGTCAAAATGTGCCAATTTGGCTATAACAACCCGACCGGTCGTTTTGAGATCCAGCGCGTCGTTCAGCAGTTGAAATTCAGGAGGTTCAGAGTTATATTGAAAGGAAAATTCTCATTTGAGAAGCCTTAAGTTAAAGAAATTGAGTAAGACTGGAATTTTGAGTAGACGACCTCGGAATCAGGATCTGAAGGTTCCAGTGGTTTCGTATAGTGATTTAGGACTTGGGCGTATGTCCGGATCGGGATTTTGATAACCCGAGAGCATTTTGAGGTATATTGTGGAAGTCAACATTTTTTAAGAAATTTCCTAAGTTTGGCTTGAAGCGCATTTCAATGATATTGATGTCCGTTTGGGATTCCGATTCTGGGAATAGCTCTGTATAGTGATTCTGTAGTTGTGAGCGCGATCGGAAGTGAATTCGGATGTCCGGAGGTCATTTTGAAGTCATTTGGCTAAATATAGAAATTTGAAGGTTTTTGAGAAATCCCGATCGGAAGTGGAAATTTTGATATCGGGTTCGGAATGCGATTCCGAAAGTTGGAGCAGGTCTGTAATGTCGAATGTGACTTGTGTGCAAAATTTGGGGTCAATCAGACGTGATTTGATAGGTTTCAGCATCGAATGTGAAAGTTAGAAATTTCAAAGTTCATAAAGTTGAATTCTTGCACGATTCGTGTTTTCGGCGTTGTTGGATGTGATTTGAGGCCTCGACTAAGTCTGTGATATGTTTCCAGACTTGTTGGTACGTTCGGACGAGGTCTCGAGGGGCTCGGGTGAGTTTCGGGGTGGTTTTGAACAATTTCTAGGGCATTTATAACTGTTGGTTTTTGGCTAAAGCAGTGTTCTACGCGATCGCGGGGAATTGGTCGCGATCGCGGTGAGTAAAATGTGAGAAACGGGCCAGTGAATCGCGATCGTGGAAAGCCTTTCGCGATCGCGTAGAGTTAATGTTCTGCTGCACTGACTCGACTTCGGAGGCTCATATCTCACAATCTATAAGGCATTTTGAGGTGATGTAAAAATGAAAGTTGTAGTTCTTTGTGTCTGGTTTCTAGAAACGTAAAGAATTTGGATTTGTGTACAAAACGATATGGCTGTTACACTACAGGGTGTCCAGGAAGATGAAGAAGACATTTGTGTTGCACAGGGCTGACTTTGGAAGTTTATATCTCGAAATATATAAGAATTTGGGAGATGAGAAACAAATAAAAGTTATAGATCTTGAAGTCTAGTTTCAGAACATTAAACCATTTGTCATTTGGAGTTTTGTGCAGAACGCTATGACTATTCTACTAGAGGCTGTCCGGGAGGCTGGGCATCTGTTCTCCGCGATCGCGAAGCTCTTTCCGCGATCGCAAAGAGCAAATTTTGGGCTAGAAAATTGTACTCCGCGATCGCACTGAGTAAATACCTGGGCAGAATGTTAAAAAAATGGGATTTTGGCCATTTCATCAATTCCTTCACTTGGTTGGGGCGATTTTGGAGGATTTCAAAGGGTGATTTTCATCAAGCATCAAGATGTAAGTGATTCCTTCTCATTTCCAAGTTAATTCAAGGGTTAGACATGGGATAAAACATGAAACAATTGTGGAAAAATTAGTATTTTGAAGAAAACCTAGAAATTTGGAAATTTGGATTTTATCCACGAATTGAACATGAATAATTGAGTAAAATGTGTAATTTAATTAGTAAAGCTTCAGGTAGAGATTTTCTTCAACAAATTTTGAGGTCCGGGCACGTGGGCCCAAGGGAATTTTGGTCACTTCATTGATTCGGACTGAGGAACTTTGTAATTTGAATTGGTTATGATATATTGAGTATATGTTCATTGAATTATCGTTATTTGGATAGTTTGGGAGCGTGCGCATCCATTTTTTAGTTGTCGTAGAGGCTTGGAAGCCGGTGATGAATCTTCGGAGCGAGGTGAGTCTCCTTTCTAACCTTGTAAGAGGGAATTGTCCCCTTAGGTGTTCTACATGCTACATTTAATTGTTTGTTGGGGGCTACGTACGTACCAAGTGACGAGAGTCTGTACGTAGAGGCTACTATTGTTATGTCCGGGTAGTTAGGCCCCACATCATGCCCTGTATACTTCTTGTAATGGATTATATGTATGTTATAATATCTTGTTGTGTGGTTTTGTTTCTCTGAGATTTATGGATTTTAAATTAATATGGAAGAAAATTGTTTTCACAGAAAAATATTATGAAATGTATTTACTTACGGGAAGGAATACGAAAGAAATTATTTATGGAAAGTATTATGAGAGGAAAATAAATGACTTATAAGTTTTGTACTCATGTAAGATATTATTGTTCCCCCGAGCTTTCATTTACTTAAATAATTGGAAAGGATTGTGGTGAAATGAACTTTACATTCTGTGTGCGCATGTTGTCGCTTCGTAATTTACATCCCGCGAGCGA
Source organism: Nicotiana undulata (assembly GCA_005239495.1). Lineage (NCBI taxonomy): Eukaryota > Viridiplantae > Streptophyta > Magnoliopsida > Solanales > Solanaceae > Nicotiana > Nicotiana undulata. The sequence continues at coordinate 34,634 of ML260903.1, read as the reverse complement.
TATGTAGTTTCCTTCACTCTTATGGGAGCGGGCCGTACGCCACAACGGATTATAGTGCACTTACGGTACGGGTCGGTCGATCCCCGACAGTGCACAGGGATTGAGAATGCACTCATGGTACGGGCCGGTCAATCCCCGGCAGTGCATGGACGAAGTTACATTATGATACGATGTGATTGCATTGATAGACGCACTTACAGTACGGGCCGATCGATCCCCGACAGTGTGTAGTTGGACTATTGGCACGCATGCACTCATGGTACGGGCCGGTCGATCCCCGACAGTGCATAGATCTTCTTGATATGATTACATTATAAGCATGCACTCCTGGTACGGGCCGGTTGATCCCCGGCAGTGCATACCTATTCTCCCTCAGGACTCCAGCCAGTTGTCTTACTCCTGTGTGCGCATAACTATTTGGTACCGTTTTCCTGATTTATGATTTGACAGATGTTTGGGGAAAAGAGACAGGTGAGTTGTTACTGCTTTCAATATTTACTTGAAAACTTTGTATTCTCTTCACAATTGTGGTGCACTATTTACATGTCTACTGCTCTCCTTATATCCTGTTTTATACTATTACTGTTGGACCTTAGTGAGTATCGAGTCGACCTCTCGTCACTACTTCTTCAAGATTAGACGGGATACTCACTGGGTACATATATATGTATATGTGCTCATGCTACACTTTCTGTGCATTTTGTTGCACATGTACCCTCATAGTGCAGTGATTGATTCAAAGACTTACTCAGGTTGCATTGTTCCGTGGCGTTCCGCAGCTGGCAGAGTCTCCCTTCTATGTCTCTACGCTTTTGTCTTTATTACCTTTGTCCAATTTAAATTCTCGGACAAGAGTTGTATAATTGTATAAATTCTTAGAAATTGCTCATGTACTTGTGTCACGGGGTTCTGGGAAAGTGTTGGTATTTCTTGTACTGCATTAAGTGGATTTTCCGCTGTATTTAGTTGACGAGCATTTTCTTTATTATTTGATTATAAATGCAAAAAAAGACATGATTTTGAAAGTGTTAAGCAGGAAGTTGTTTGAACTGGTTCAGGGATTGGCTTGCCTGTCAGTGCGTCCGGCGCCATCACAACCCATAGATTTTGGGTCGTGACATTGGCTAATCATGAAATAACTTTGGTCTTAACATGACCCTAAATATTAATGAAATCAAGAAATTCTTTTGAGATCATCTGTAATGCAATTTTATAATTATTTATTGAAAATAAAATGCTAGATAAATTAATAAAAATATAAAAATATTATGGAAAAATATCAATTCGTATTGATGCATGATTTTGAAGCTAGAATTTTAACCTATTTTGAGGAAAAATTGGTACCAACACCCATCCTTCTTCGGAACCGACACGATGTTAGCCAACCAGGTTGGATATTCAACCACTTTGAGAACCTTAGCTTTGATCTGCTTGGTGACTTCCTCTTTTATTTTCAGACTCATATCTGGCTTGAACTTTCTGAGCTTCTCTTTACAGGAAGATACATAGGGTTGGTAGGTAGTTTATGAGCCACTATTGACGTGCTCAAACCGGTCATATCATCATAGGACCATGCAAAAATATCCTCATACTCTTTCAGAAAACGGATGTATTCTTCTTTCTCTGCCGGCGAAAAGTGGATGCTCACACGAGTTTCCTTGACTGTATCAAAATCTTCCAAATTAACTATTTCTGTTTCGTCCAAATTGGACTTAGCTTGTTCTTAAAATTTTCCACTTCTCTAACAATTTCCTCACGAAATATTCTTCTAGTTCCTCTGAATCACTATCCTTATATTGCGTTTTCTCATTACATGTCACAATCGTAGGTTCATCAAGATAAGTAATAATAATGTTGTAGAGAGAAAATGTAAAGGATAATAATAAATACTAAAACAACAATTTGTCGATACATATTAAAACGTCAAACAAATGCAGTTCAATGATTCAAGCAATTATTTCAAACAAAATACGTTAAAAAAAACCATAATACTATAAGTGTCTTAAATGCCCATGAAACAATGTTTTCAAAATAAATGATGCTAATTGTCAAGCTACCTAGGAACTCGACAGGTCCTTAATGGTGTAACAGTCCAATTCATGAGAACACTCCCTTTTCCACTGTCTGAATGACGAGGCCTTCCTCCTCATCCTCCTCAACTATTACATTACAGTACATGTCGTCATCTTCCAAGAACAGATTCCTTATGCCAGCTAGAACTTCGTCTTCTACAGATCCCCACATCATGCTGACTTGATGAAATAACTGGTTCAAATGTGGTACCGGCTGCTCAAGAGGTTAATAAGGACCATGCCATGACGACGACTAATCGTTATACTCTTGCTAGGTGTACTTATATCCAAGCCTAAAGGTTGTGCCGTGACGCTTTGGTTGTATTGGCTTAGTGATACCCCTGGAGATTCTTACCGATACTCTTACCAGGTTCATACCATGTCCATGCCAATATGCTTTCTATCTTGCTGCTCCACAATTTATCTTTCTTAATTACGTTGACACGCTCGATGTGAGGGTATGTTTCTCCACCCAACTTCCTTCTATTCTCAACTACTAGAACAGTTTGATTGGTTTAAATGGGATTACTTCCATCCCCATGGATGATTACTTCCTGATGGTTCCTTTCAAACTTCACGACCGGATGTAGAGTAGAGGATACGACCATAGAAACATGTATCCAAGGTCGTCCTAATAACAGATTATATGTGGCAGACATGTCTAACACTTGAAATCGACGTCAAACCAGGTTGGGCCCATATGGAAATAGAGGTTGGTCTCCCCAATCGTGTCCCTTTGGGACCCATCGAATGCTTTTACGTTCATAATCCCTGCTCGTATCTCATGTAAACCCTTACCCAACCTCTCAAAGTAGTTAATGAATAGATGTTGATACTTGAACCCCCGTCTATCGCTTTCCCTTTCCTTCTTGCTTCCGCTGCATAATCCCAAGGTATAGCATTAGACTTCAAGGACAGTGTAGGTGCTACTGTCACGGTGAAGGGTGTTGTCACTTCAACCTCAAATGGAGTTGGCACGGATGAGGGTGTTGTTACTTCAACCTCAAATGGAGTTGGTGTGGCTATCTCGACCTCAATCAGTGCTTGAATATGTACCACGATAGGTGTGAGAGTGACTGGAGGTATTTTAGGCTCATCCCTTCATGAATGAGTCCAATTGACCCTTCCAGATCCATTCTTCATCGGTTTCTATCACATTTACCCCCTCGCCCCTGTGATCTGGGAGAGGATTGTTACAGACATTAGGTGCAACCTCTTTTACTTGTATAACTTCAGTGTCAATCAATATCTGAATCTTATCCTTCAAAGTGCGACATTCATCAATAGTATGACCCTTCATGCCCGAGTGGTAGGCACATGTCTTATTTGCATTAATCTACTGAGAGGAATTTTTCATAGCAACAACGGGGATGGGAGTGACATAACCGGTATCCTTCAGTCTCTCGTACAGTTGATCTATGTGTTCAACAATTGGGGTGTATAATCTGGGTAGTCTACGGTCGAAATTTGGTCTTGGGTTTTGGTAGTTTTGGCGGGCTGGAGGTGAATGGTAGCATGTTGGCTCGGTGTTATAAGTATGGTAAGTGGCGGCAGGTTGTTGGTATCTGGGAGGTGAAGGCTGATATGTAGGTAGGGTTGTTAGGTATGTGAGAGGAGACTTTGGACCTTGGTTCACCATCACTGGCGCTACTTCTTTGTTTTTAGAGATAGCACCTGACTGTAAGGCTCTGTTTGTATCTTGGAGCGCTTTGAAATTTTTCACCATTCTTCTCTTAATTCTTTCCTCTATTCTTTCTCCCAATTTGATAATGTCAAAAAATTTATGGTTTTCAATAACCATCAGTTGCTCGTAGTACTGCGGACCTTGAGCTCGGACAAAGAACTTATTCATTTGTTCTTCTTCCAGTGCTGGACTTACTTTCACATCTTTAGAACTCCATTGAGTAGCATACTCGCGGAAAGTTTCGTTGTCTTTTTCTTAAGATTCTGAATTTAGAAAACATTTGGCGCATTTTCCGTATTAAACCTGAACCGATCCATAAATTTGATGCCATGCTCACCCAATTAACCCATTACATTATTTTTTGACTGATGTACCAAGATAGGACATCTCCAGTGAGGCTCCTCATGAACTGCTTCATGATAATTCTTTCATCCTTGCCAACCACTACAAGCTTGTCACAATACATACCCAAATGTAACTTTGGATCACCAGTCCCATCGAACATTTAGAACTTAGGAGGTTTGTAACCCTCTCGCAGTTCTACATCTGGCTGAATACACAAATCCTCATAATTTAAACCCTTGATTCCTTTACCACCTTCGACACTATGAACTCTGCCAGTAACTTTCTTGAGTTCCTCCGCTATGTTCTTGATGAACAGGTCCTTCTTTGTGGACTCCAGTGTGTACAGGGTCTGTTGTGGAGTGTGGGGTAAGGTTTACATGTATATAGGGTTTCTTTGATGGACTCCATGAATTTGGGCAAAATGGTGGTTGTTGGTTGAGTTTTGGGGATCAGGGGTAGGTTGTGGTGAATTTTGAGGAGTGTGATAGGTGGTGGTTTATGGATACTGGGTTAGATGGTGATGATGTTGTGGAGGGGTCGGTACTGGTGGATGATTAGGATTTTGAGGAGGTGTGGCATATTGATGAGGTGCAGGAGGATTTTGCGGGTGTTGGTCTTGTGTGTTTTGGGGAGTTGTTGGGTTTTGCGCATTTTGTTGGTTAATGTCAGGAATGTTCAGGGTGAGGGAAAGGTTTGCCAAGTTCTGGACCTGCTCAAGATCCCCTTGTAAGTCCAGTATTTTCTGTTCCAACCGTAAGACCAAATCGTTGTGTGCCGGAGTATTCTGACCATCTGAAGTTTCAACATTCTCCGCGTGAGTAGTGTTGTCTTTCCTGATCCCGCTCATATCATCCATTTGGGATTTTCCTTTGTTCTTGGTATCACTTGGTGGAGGATGAGGTTGAGGACCTTTGGATCTGGTATGATATGCTGATGATTCTAGTACGCACAAACCAACCTTACGGAATGGGAATAAACAAAAAAAGAAAACAGAAGGTAACCAAGGCAGTAGGGAGTATTAGAAGGATGTTTTCGATATTTAAACATGTATTGTGGAACTATAAATTTGCGTCCTAATTTGAGGGACCTCGTTGTGACCGAGGTAGGCCTACGCGACATATAAGTTTGCAGAAAATTAATGCCAATAACTGCGTCATTTCATTAATGTGCAAAATGAACCAAATCTCTACTCAAACGACAATAATGAGAATAAGTTACTAATGGCATTCGCCTTATTACAATAAAAGTCTAAAACGAATCCAGAAAGCAGTAAGACATTGTTTCCTAATCTACTTGGTCCCAAAGAAACCTTCTCCATGTTTGGCCTTCTTCTCTCCATCAATCAGGTTGCCCAAGTCGCACATGTCCAACAGCAGATAAGCCCTTGCTAGATGCCCTCCTTTGTTGCCCTCTGCATTATGACAATCCGAGATCCTTTTCCTCATCTTCCCCTCAAGCATCAACCATTGCTACAAATATTCCAACCTCTCTGTTAATTTAGTAGCTATTTCTTTCAATTTGTTGATTGCTTCCATGTCCACTTTATTTTGTTCCAAATGCCTAGCTTCAAACTCGAAAACCCTTTTGCCCAACATCCTATATTTGACTTGTGCAGATTAATCCCTAGCTTGACAGCTCACGCTATATCATCTACCAACCATGATGTATATAAGTACACATGGACGACATGATACCTAACTGGATCGATGGTATCTCTCTCCACAATGACCTTTTGATTCCACATATGTTGTGCCTCGAAATTGAATTGAATGGAGTTACCCTGAAAGTCTACTTTATGCTGGACTATGTTGGAAACCCGAGGTATAACATGCTTTCTCTCGACTTGACTCATTACCCTTATGGGACCATAAGGATAGTTACCTCTTAGCCTGATCAATACTAGGTGAGTGGTTTCTCTTGACCATATGATTAACTCACTGCTAGGGAACCATTCGAACATCCAACACACCTTTTTGTCAGCCAAATTGCTGAAGAAACGCACCCACCTCACAGGATTTATGGGTTGCGCAAACCTATTTGGGATAAATGTCATTATTTTTGGATGATGATAGGCTATGTGGTCATTCAGTGGTCGTCTCATGAGTTCTTGACGGTATTCTCCTCTCTGAAAATGTTCTAATAACCATACCTGCAACAACATATTACAACCTGCGAAGTGCCCTTACTCTTTTTTGCAGGGATCTAGAGCCCGATACATCTCAGCCAAGATCTTAGGGATGATGGTAAAAGTTTGCCCCTCAATTCCCTCCATTAAAGTCCTCACGACCATAGCTAGGAGAGTGTGGATCCTTTCACCCTTTATTGGAAATATCAGCATCCCCAGAAAACAGACAACGAATACAAAAAACCGGCGGTGTGTCCAACCTAAAGAAGTAATGGCATGTTCATCATGGTGAAGGCGGTGTGACTTGCTATGCCCCTAGAGTTCATAAAGGAACTTAAATGGTATGTATTATCTCTTCAAACAGAGTAATTCATCATTTTCTTGAAACCCATCATTATCAAGAAACCTCAGGAAGTGCTGTTTTCCGGTACCAATAAACTAGGACTATCCCATGGGAGCCCAGCGAAACCTCTTATTTCCTCTAAAACAGGAGTCATTTCTATGTCACCAAAACAGAAGACAGCTCTCTTCTCATCCCAACACATGGTGGCAGCCTCAATCAATGCATTATTTGGTTGAATGTCGAATAAGGAGGGTAAATTACTAAGGACCCTTTTCACATGGTTCTTGTCACTAGGTGAGAGGTTTTTCCACAAATCAAGTAGCAAAGGTGGGATTTTTTGAACCGTGCCGAACCTGGGGACTTCGTGCCTCATTTCTGCAAAACAAATAATGTTAGCCCCTTCCCCCACCGGATTTTACTATTCACACATTAATGATCAGTATACCGGCATGTTTTCTCCAAATAATGCACATATCATGATGGTGTCCATTGGGATTATGGAAATCCTGGTGGACTTTGGACAAGGCTTTCCTTAGCGGGTTATCACACGGACATCGTTCTAACCCATACTAGGTTTGGACATGGTGCATTATTTATTGATATTAGAGTGGGGTTTCTAGAAAAGTCTAGACTGGTACCCTCAAGCGGACAACTTGAGACGGAAAGGCACAGAACCATTGACGGCACCACTGATCGACTAGTTTTACCGCAAATAAGCCTTTCCAAAATTACAGGGTCATTTTGGAAGAGCGTGGACACTCATCAAGCGCCGCTACGGTATTTAAAAAGTTTGCATGATGAAAACAATAAATGCAGTATTTAGATGAAACATAAATGGCTCTACTGAATGTCCATGCAGTCCCCTAATTATAGAAGTGATCGACAACACACTGATAAGAAGGGATCTACTAGACACGACTCCGAGACATCCTAGGACACTTTTAAAACCTTAGGCTCTGATACCAAGCTTGTCACGCCCCAAAACCGAGGGACGAGACCAGTGCCTAACCGGATGATCCCGGTCAAGCGGACCTGGATTGCCATTCTTACCCAACACATTACCCCGTGTTTATAATATACAAATCTTTAAATGAAATAGAAAATGGAACCAATGTATGAATTTACAACATAAGTCCATTTTCCTCTTTTAAAGCTTCAACATTTGATAGTCCCAAAATATATAAACTAAGCACAACATCTCCAATTCGGGACCATGATTACGAATAATTATAACTACTACCCAAAATATATAAAACCCACACAGTGTCTACAGAGCCTCTAAAGGTACGGAGGAGGGTATACATACTTGCCGGCAACAAGGTCCCAGCTATACCTTAAGAGAACCAAAATATACAAAAGAGATGACATGGACTACGCATGACCCTGAGAGGAATGAGGCTCACCAGTACTGCTGAAGGGATGAAGAGAAGGCACCATTATCGGCGGACGGAGCTACCTGCTATAGGATCACCTACATCCATATAAAATATGTAGTGCCCTCGGGAAAAGGGGCGTTAGTACCATTGAATAGTATTAGTATGTATGAAAAAACTTTACTCTAAGTAAAATCAAAGCAATGCACAGATAGAAGGCAGTCAAAGAAACCAAAAAATTATTGCACGTAGATACAGAGAATCACAAATGATATTTTCACAGTTCCTTACTTTAATTATTCTCATGTTGCGGCGCGTAACCCGGTCCCACCTTACAATCATATTCCACCCATATTTCTTCTCATCATTCCACCTTTATTTCTTCTGTTGCGGCGTGCAACCCGATCCCACCGTACAATCACATTCCACCCATATTACTTCTCAACATATCATCCTTGTTTCACCTGTTGCGGCGCACAACCCGACCCCACCGTACAATCACATTGATAGCAACAACAACCAATAATTCAATCACAAGGATTTCTTTCATCAAGAGTACAAATTCATAACAACCAACAACCATGTGAAATCAAGGGCACAATAACATTTACCAAACAGTAAGTCATGTACGATATGCCATAATCATTTAGCTTAATTAAATAAATCCACATTTCATTTCCATCATTTGCTACATAGCCTTTAGCACTTGGATACATTCAAAAATTGAGTTCATTACCATTTCGTTCATTTGGTAGCACTTCCTTTCATAGCCAGATATTCAAGCATATAGCAAGTTTTGCACATGATAGAGTAAGTACAAGGAATCACAATTCACAATCTCACATAGCATGGTGGCATTGAAAATCAACTAAGGCATTCAGAGAACAGAACCCTTCATCTCATCATAATAGGACATCTGATTCAAATGCAATCAAACCCGGAATACATACAGAATGCTCGGACACCAACAAGGCGACTCTAATAAGATTAAAGTTAGCCATACATACCTTGAGTTGGAAATCCCTTAAATTTCTATCACAAATCACCGGACCGCCTAACACCGTCAATCTAGTTCACAATGCAACACATTTATCTTAGAATTAGGAATCTTGAATTCATTTGGGCATTTATCAAACACTATGACCCCTTAGATTTCTAATCTCCTTTTTAGTGGAAAATTGCTTTAACTTACACCCTCTTGCGATATTACGACAGATCATGAACATGCATGTAAGTACTAGCTTTTATCTTCAAGAACAAATTTCATGTGTGTTTTATCCTTTTTAACCAAAACCTGAAATTAAAAAGGAAATGGGGTGAGGACTTACCTCTTGTGGTGAAGAAGACAACGACTACTAGAAGATTTCCAAGTCTGAGAAGGTTTTAAATCAGAAGATGACTTGCTAAAGAAGATGACTTTCTCTCACTAAACTCACTCTCCCTTCTCTCTATTTTAGTCAGATAGAGGTTAAGAATGAAGGGGATGGGTGTTTTAATAAACCAGGGGTCGGGTTTTAAATCAGAAATTAGAAGCCCCGAAGCAGGAAATGCGGTCAGAAATGCGATCGCATTCCTGCTATGCGGTCCATATTCCTATCGCACAAATGACCCTCAGCTAGGCAAAAAAGGAAAGCAGGCTGCCTAGGTATGCGACCACTATGCGGTCCGCATACCTGTTATGCGATTGCATAGTGCGTCGCATAACTCCCTCCGCAAGAATCAAGGTGCAAGCATGGAACAACTATGAGGCCCGCATTCTCAAAATGCGATCGCATCTTGGGCCGCATAGTTGTCCTTGAAATCGACCTAATATGCGATCGCATAGTGGACCGCGGATCTGCGAAATTTTGGGAAATTATATCTTTTAAGTCCCAGGGTACTTTTTCTTCAAAAAGGTCCATTTTAAAGAATTTCTACAGTTATAACAATATGGGAGCCTACCAGGGCATCATTTTTAGTTAAACAATTTACGGGTCTTTACAAAAGACATAAAAAAATAAAAACAAGAAGAAGTTAGTGTGTGTAATATGGGAATTGTAAGAAAGTAACCGAGGGAGTAAGGGTGGGGAGAGACATGATGTAGCAGTTTTAAAAATGACTTGGAGCAAATAAGTGTGACTAGAAAAAGGAATACGTATGTCATAGCCAATTTGAGCAAAGAAGGGGAGATAAGGGATGGGATTTGCATATTACTACGAATTCAAATAAAGGGAGAATATGGGAGGGATGTGCATGCAACAATAAAAGAAAAATAGGAGCGGGATGTGCATGTGGCAGCAAATAAAAGAAAATGAAGCACGTTTATCATAGAAGACTGATTCATATAAACCAAATTTTCTATGGTAGAAGCCTTAATATCCCCAGTAGAGTCGACATGCTGTCGTGCCCCTTTTTCTCGCGAAATCGGGTTTTGACATGTGACAACTTTTTTAAGGAAGTATTAAAAGAGGAGAGTCTCCACCTAACGGTTTTAAGGTGCATTGGGGCATCTATTTGCAATTGACTCAGGTTTGACTAGTTTACATCACCAGATATCGGGTAAGGGATCGAAATTACCTCGTAGAGAAGGTGTTAGGCACTCTTCGAGGTCCACAACTGTTGGTCCCAGCCGAACTCGAATTATAGAAATTAGTCAGATAAACAAAGGTAGAGAAATTATAAAAAGACTTTGAGTAAATACAAACACTCGATTCAAAAATAAAAAGGAAATAAGATGGGGGGTCCTATGTATATTAGCCTAAAAGATCACCCCGTGCAACATAAATAATACTTCGTAACTCCCTCAAGATGGGGTGTTACTCGTATTATTCTGCGGGCACAGACTATCAACTCCTGCTACATGATTACTATCATTAAGTTATCACCTAAAGCACACTAGTTCAATTATAAGTTGTGACTTACACATGCACTACCCGTCCCATACCTATGGTCCAGGAGGCGTTGGACCTATATTTTGGGTGGTTCTAGACTTTATTTAGGTTGCTCATAAAATGTCAAAACTAGGCAACAAACAAAACATGTTTGACTTCACATATAGGCAGTTAAAGGCTCAAGTTAGCCTCACTAATTACACAGCAAATGCAAGCGGAAAACAAGTTTTTCATGCTAGGAAATTATGATTAAAGTACTTAACTCCCTATTGGCATGATTTCAAGGTGACAGGCATCAAGGTACGCAAGCAAATTTGGGAATCAGCGAGATTCATAGATAGGATTGCATAGGTTATTACACAATGGTTATTGAGAAGGCAGATTCCTCAATTACTAGCCCTACAATTTTTGTGCCTAGGTGAGTTATGTCATAGAGGGAGTAGAATTTCAGAATTATTCATACACTTGATAATGGCCAAAGTGAGTGATGAACAGTGCTTAAAGAGCGTCATTACCAGTTATTAAGGCGAGCAGTGGCGTCCTATAGGTAGGATTTCTAACAATTAACAATTGGGGAGTATGATTTTATTGTTAAACCTTATAGGCAGATTCTCTAGGTGAAACATGAAATACCATAACAAATAATATGATTAGAGTCCTACAAGCATGATCTCTAGTAATGCGAATTAAAGAGAAATTCACCAACATTTCTTACGGACAGGTTCTCTAATATACATATAGCTACAAACATAATGAGACATTTGAGATATGGCTTTACTAATAAACAAGTAGTGCAAGTGTGTGTGTTTCCCTAACAGCATGCTTTCTACAATGTACATAGAGAATGAACAACATAAGGCAAAGCATCATTCAATCCTACAGACATGTTTTCTACCCATCATACGTTAATATTAGAATCTACCCCATTCCCTTTTATTAACACCCCAATCGTTTATACAAGATTATTATTACATACCCAAATTAATAATAAAGTAGTAATATTACATGGCAATTGTCACGACCCGGATATCCCACCTTTCAGACCGTGACTGCGTCTAACGTTGAACCCGCTAGCCAAGCCAACGTACACAACATTATTACCCTGATAACACAACGTAACAGTATTTAAAACTACTAACCTTCAACCATTTGCTGAAATAACTCAAATTCATTAACGTTCAATCTTTACCGAAAACACCCCACACCATTAACTTTCAAATCTTTGATGAACATCACGAATCACTTCAAAAGTTCTCACGACAGAAAAGTAATAACATTTCAAAAAATGCATAATGAAATATAAAAAGGCATAACATCGTAAAATCCCAAAACCGGGGTGTCACAACCTCACGAACTATCTAACTGAGTACTAAATACAAAGTCTGAAAAGAAATATACACTTGTCTTGAAACTAGGAGAAAAGGTAAGACAATGAGGAATCCAAAAGCAGGAGAGACACCAAGGCCCACGAACGCCAGCGGGTATACCTTGAAGCTCTGGGTGGACTGAAGGTGACTCCCTCAATGCGGTCCACTGGGTCCGGATGTGTGATCTGCACAACATTTAGAAGTGCAGTGTAGCATCAGTACAACCGACCCCATGTACTGAGTAAGTGTTGAGCCTAACCTCAGCCGAAGTAGTGGCGAGGCTAGACTTGACAATAACGATAACATGTCCTATTCTACAGCAGGTAACAGGGAAAATACAAGACAAGGGATAAGCAAGCAAGTAAGGGATACGGGAGTAGAAAAGGGGAAACAAGTGAAGTAAAGCAGTCTAATTGACAGATAGAAGTGAACCAGGGAAACAATCCAACAAAATCGGCAACGAAACAAGT
>ML260903.1:6697-21299 GCA_005239495.1 Nicotiana undulata | reverse complement strand
GACACACATTGCATAGGTACTCGTCACCTCACCTATGCAATGAACATGATATTCACTTAGCACATAGCAAATAATACCTATTCCCTCACCAAAGTTAGGCAAGACACTTACCTCGGTCCAAAGTATAGCAATCAACCCTCTAAGACCGCTTTTCCTTTTGAATTCAACTCCGGAACCACAATATCTAAGAATAATTAATTTAAGTGTATCAATAATAACTAAATAACACCATCCCATAGCCTAAATACACAATTCATACCTTTCTTTCAAAATTTCCAAAATTCGACCCCGGGCCCACGTGGTCTAAACTCGAGGTTCGGACCAAAACCCGTTCACCCATAACCCCACGAGTTCAAATATATGATTAGTTTTAAGATTCGACCCCAAATTGAGGTTGAATCACCCAATTTTCCCAAAAACCTAACACTACCCAAAAACCCAATTTCCCACTTTGATTTCATGTTTTTAGGCCTAGATTCTAGTGATTAGGAAAGGAAAGGGGAAGAAATAAATGTTAAAATCACTTACCCAAGTATATATGGAGGGAAGTTAGCTTGAGGCTCGTCAATGGAGGTTGAGGATGGAGGAGAAGACTGAAATTTAGGAATTCCCATATTGAATTATGTTTTGGGGTTTAAAAGTATAGTTGGGCGAAATAACTCTATGCGATCGCGGAAAAGGGTGTGCGATCGCATAGAGTCAGGGATCCTGTGAAGTGCGATCGCAGGACAAGGGCTGCGACCGCAGTGAAGCCTGGACCTATACTACTGCGATCGCGGACAAGGGCAGTGCGATCGCACTGAGTAACTACCCAGCCCCCACCCTATCACACCTACACACTATGCGATCGCGGACAACTCTATGCGATCGCATAGAGTAAACTTTGCCCCTACCAACCTAATGTTGTGCGATCGCGGATATGCATATGCGATCGCACTGAAGGAAAGGCCTGACACCAGAAACAGGAGAAACACCAGATTTTCCTATCTTTTTACACCCCGTTAGCTACCCGAAACTCACCCGAGCCCTCGGGTCTCAAAACCAAAAACACACACGTCTCCCAATACATCGTACGGACTTGTTCAAGCATTTAAACCACCAAAATATCATCAAAATTATCAAATGGAACCTTAAAACTCATATAATTTTCTCAAACTTCATAACTTCTAAATTTCCCATTTTTAATCCGAATCACGTCATCTTAAGTATGTTTTACACCAAATTTCACAGATAAGTCACATAACATATAATAAACCTGTTCGGGGCCTCGGAACCATAATACGAGCCCGATAACCCGGTTTTTACATCAAAGTTCATTTTCAAAAATCTTTATTATTTTCAGAAAACAATTTTCTTTAAAAATTCATTTCTCGGGCTTGGGACCTCGGAATTTGATTCCGGGCATACGCCCAAGTCCCATATTTTCCTACGGACCCTCCGGGACCGTCACATCACTGGTCCGGATCTGTTTACCAAAAGTGTTGACCAAAGTCAACTTTATTCAATTACTTCATTCAAAACTCCATTTTTTATCAAATTTTCACATAGAAGCTTCCCGGCTACATGCCCAGGCTGCGCACGCATATCGAGGTGAGATTAACTGAGGCTTTCGGGGCCTCGGAACACAGATTTAGCTATAATTACTTAGGATGTCCTTTTGGGTCATCACAACAATAGACAAGCCTATAGCAGGCCCAAATAGAATAACTAAATACCTAGCCTTACTGGGCCTTCAAATCTTCTGGCATAGCAGACTTAGGCCTTCCACAAAGAACCATACGATCACAGGTCCATAGGGGAGTTCAGACCCTTTTCAATAGCCATAACACCAAATATAGTATCACTTGGAACAACCAATATAAAATACACTTCATGATAGAGAAGTAGAGCATTATGGATAGTTTGGAGGTTAAGAGGAATGACTAGGGCAAAGCCCTTAGTGCGTCATAGTTCACAAAGGCTTCAATTGGACCTTGAGTAGTGCTCACACTAGGGAGGCCAACAGAGAACCTAGGTAGCCTTGGCTTTCAGCCGGCTAAGAATAGGAATTCAAAATACCAAAACAACAAGTAAAGAGAATGGACAAGAATTCCCAAAGTGATCATACAACATAACTAGTCAGGTTGACCAGCAAAATTCAGCAAAGTTCAGTAGCAAAGCATCACATAGACAAACATCATAGGAAAAGGAAAACAAGTTTTCAAACATACCTAGATTGCACTAATTGACATTTAAGGGCCTAAATTAAGTCAAGTCTAACAAAGGGCCATATCAATACTTGGACGTAATGGAGGTCTACATATATTGATTATCACAGAAAGGAGAAAGTAGCAAGTGAACCAAGGCATACTGAAAAAGCATGTTAACATAAGAGCAAGGTCCTAGTCAGTTGAAATAGAATGTTTGCCTTTAAAAAATCAAGATAGCATGACACAAGTTTAAAGCAGATTTTTGGACAGTATTATAAAAAGCACTCCATCAAACACAAGACTTAGTAAAAGTTAGGGCATTATCTAAATACAATAGGCAGAAACAACATACAACCTCAATATTGAATTTCAAAATTAACATGTAAAGATGTTACAGGGTGCAGAACTAGTCTTAGGAGATAGGGAATTGCAGAGTGCAAATCATGACATGAACAATACACTACTCCCATGCTTCAATTAACACAAAATGACATCAAGTTGAACACCATCATAGTTGCACCAAAATTCAGTTACGTGTGAAGTAAGAAGGGAATAAAGTAAACATCATGAGGGTTTAAACACTAACCAGTAGTAGAATTAAAATAGTGCAGAGTGTAATAGCACAAACCCCCAAATCCCCGACGCTTCAGAGTTCACAAGAGCCTAAAAATGGGCTCTGAGCCGTGCTTGCACTACGTGAGGTTATTCATTAATTTCAAAGTGTTTTAGGGTATAGTGAGCGAGTGAGAGAGTAGTGAAAAACAGTAGCCGAAATTAGGGTTCATAAATCTCTCTCTCTCTTTTTAAGGGGTTTCATGAGAGGGGTTCATATAGTGTAGTAATCTAACAAGTAAACATGGAAAACAAATTATTCAAACATCAATAAGGAAAGATATACTAGAATCAATTGGAATCGGTTTTCAAGGCATAAACAAAAGGTTCAATAAACCAACAGGGAATACCAATTATCAATACTAAAAATAAAGAAATATAGAAGATTAAACAGTGAATAAGGAAAATATCATACCAAAAATCATTTAGAGTCAGATTTAGGGCAAAATAAAGTAGAAAATGGGGGTTAGAGTTAGGAGTTATGTTAGTTAATGTGAGGGTTTACTCGTTGTAATGCCTCGACTGGTCATTTTTATCATTTGCACTTCAATCGATATTTTGGGTTACAATTAGCTCCGTATCACATATAAGGACTTGTGTGCAAAATTTGAGTTCATTCCGAGTTGATTTTATATGTTTCGGCGTTGTTTCTTAAAGCATAAATGATATCATATTGATCAAATAAGCTTCGATTTCTTTTTTGACTGAAGCATTAGATCCGTAACCTAACTACGGATCCATAGCAAAAAGAATCGTCAAATTTGGATATCGTATGAAGATTTTATGGACGTTTTACTAAGAATTAGGTTGCTAGATTTTTCAGATTTATTACGGAATTGTCATTCATGGCGTATTTAAAAATCTGCACTATTTGCAAATATTGATACCAACATCTCTCTTTCATTTTAAGGTAAAATGGAGTGATTCAAAAGCCTAACTTGACTAGAATTTCACAAAGAATCCATTAGAGGCATAAAAAGCAAGTTTCGAGATCGTTTGGCATGAGAAAAAAAGTATAAAATAAGGGTTTGTTCATTCGGTCATATTTTGAGTTGGGGGGCTCAGATTTGGGCGATTTTTAGGCGGTTTTAACCATATGTATTGGGGTAAGTGTTATCTACTCCATTTTGGTTATATTTCATCAATCCATCTTCATTTTTGGGATTTGGTTGATGAATTCAAAGTATAATTGAGGGAGTTAGAGCTTGAGTTTTGGAGAGTTTGAGGGACCAAATGGAGTCCGATTTTGATGAATTTTATATGGTTAGACTCAGGAAATAACGAGGTTTATAATCCTTTCATTCTTGATTGGTTTTGAGACATGGTCCCAGGGGTCGGGTTTTAGCCGATTTTGGATTTTACGCATATCTTGTAGTTTTTATTGTGGAATTCGATTCGTTAGCCTATGTTGATGGTATTAAGATGATTATGGTTAGATTTGAAGCTTTTGGAGACCGATTCTAGAGACGAGGGCATGTCGGAGTAGCATTTTACGCTATTGAGGTAAGTATCTTGCCTAACCTTGTGTGGGGGACTTCCCCTTAGGATTTGAGTCCTCTATGTTAATTGTAGCACGTACATGCGAGGTGACAAGTGCGTTCCCGATCTTATTTGTGGAAAATTTGCCTTTAGGGTTCTTAGGTGCTTATGTTCATTAAGCGGGAAGTTTTCTGATATAATTGGGTTTCCTATTTGCTAGTTTTTCCTCTACGTGCTCTATACATGTTGTTAGATTTTCTCTAACTCTTACTTGTTATTTGGCCCTTATTTTCCTTAATTGAAGTGATTGCCTTCCTTAATGTTTTGATACTTCTTACTTGTGAGTTCCTCTATAACTCTGTGCAGATAAGCTACATGTTCAATTGTTGTGGTTGCCGGTGAAGTTATCACGTGCCTTACATGCCTCGTTGTCCTTGTGAAGGTTGTTGTATTCCTTTGATTGTTTTGGTGATTCTCTTGTTGCCATGTACTCATACTCTTGGTAGTGCAAATTCCGGTAATTGAGTTGTTGATTGGTTGTTGTTGTTTTTGATTTAAACTAATATTTTGTGGGATCAGGTTACGCGCCACAACAAGAGTAATAAGGGTGGACATGTGGGATCGGGTTGCACGCCGCAGCAGGAGTAATAAGGGTGATATATTGAGGAGAAATAATGGAGGATTGGTGGGATCAGGTTGCACGCTGCAACACACACACACAGAGGGACCTATTCTAGCATTATCTTCGACATTCTAGGCCGCATAGTTGTCCTCAATTTGGATAGTAGCCTGTCCAGGTATGCGACCACTATGCGGTCCGCATACCTGTTATGCGATCGCATAGTACGTCGCATAAAGCGCAATTCCTGGAAAACTTTATCTTTTAAGTTTTGGGATACTTTATACTCAAAATGGGTCCGTTTTAAGAATTTCTACAGTTATAACAACACAGTGACCTATTCGGGCATTATCTTTGACATGAAATTTTACGAGTCTTTACATCAGTTTGTCACACCCCAAAACCGAGGGACGAGACCGACGCCTGACTGGATGGACCCAGTCAAGCGGACCTGGATTGCCTTTCCGACCCAACGCCTTACTCCGTATTTATAACGTACATTATTCCATATGAGTTAGCCAATTCAGATTCAAAATACACTTTACAACATAATTCCATTTTCCTCTTTTAGTTTTCAACAATAGATAATCCCAAATTATACAAGTCACACACAACGTTTCTGATTCGTGATCCACAATTACGAGTGAGTACAACTACCGCCCAAAATACACATATACATGTACAACCTACACAGTGTCTACGGAGCCTCTAAGAGTTCTAGGAGTTTTACATAAACTTGCAGGCGACAAGGCCCCGTCTATACCTTTTACATCATAAGCAAACGAGAATGGTACAATCCACACACGGCCCCGAGAGCAAATGGGGCTCACCAGAACTGCAGAAGAGATGAAGAGGAGGCACCACTAATGGCGGGCTGAGCTACCTTCAATGGAACCACCTAGATCCATTTAAAAGATGTAGCGCCCCAGGAAAAAGGGACGTTATTACCATTGAATAGTACTAGTACGTATGAATTGTTTTTACTCAAAGTACATTCAAACAATTCACAGATAAGAGACAGTTAATTGAACCAACAAGCATTGCACAGATACAATAACAACCACACTCAAGAGTTTCACAGATTCTCATTTCAACATAACCACATTCCACCCTTATTACCTCATCCACCGTTATTACCTTGTCCACCATTGTTACCTCTCCACCCTTATTAACTCGTGTTGCGGCGTGCAACCTGATCCCTCCGGACAATCACATTTCAGCCTTGTTACATTCTATTGCGGCGTGCAACCTGATCCCACCAGACAATCACATTCCATAACAACAATCACCAACAATTAAATCACAAGGATCTTCATTACAAGGAACACAATTTCATGTCAACAATTCGCTATGTGGACTCAAGGTACAATGATTCTCACCAAGCAGTAATTCATGTACACGGTGTTGCCATAATCGTTCAACTCACTTTCATCAATTCACAATACCCTTTTTCACTACTTACCACGCACGGGTTTTAGCCAGTAGATACTGTCACGCCCAAAACTAGGGGAGGCACGACTAGCACTCGATACTGTATTCGATCGAGTTAGCCACTAAACATACTAGCTAACTAAACTAGGGGCCCAACAGATCGGGCAGCACAGCATCTTAAATACTAAGCCTGGACCGTTAAAGTCATGACCTGAATAACAATAAGCCAAAATAATAAAGTACTAGCTGGCGGACGAGGCCACGACTGAAGACATACATGCCCACACACATATATATACATGCCAAGCCTATGGGCTGGAGACTGAAAGCTGCAAAAATAAACCCAGAATACTGTGTCCACAATAGCCTCTAAGAGTGGCATAAGCATTGTCGGGACAAGGCCCCGACTATACCCAAACTGTATAACAAAAGAAACCATCATATGAAAGCTCCAGGAAGAGGTGGAGCTTACCAACTCACAGTTGAACCCCAAAATCCTAACGGAGGGGTCGATCAGAGTCCTTACCTGGACCTCCACGCACGAAACAAAAATGCAGTGTCACTAGGTAATGGGACATCACTACGAATGAAAATGTACTGGTATGTAAGGCAGAAAGTAGAATCATATATAGGTGATGTAAAAGGGGTAATAGAGATACCACCTTACACTGAAACACTGATATCCTCCATGGCTGACATCTGACCTCATAGTAATCAAATATGCATGGTATGCTCGTGTAATCGTATGTCGTGAATACATATATATTGATGCAAATGCATGACATACCCAACCAAATGCTAGCAATGGCGGTCTCTCCCGGTAGCTAACCGGTATCATATTGCCAACCTGTGGCTATCTGTACAATATATATAGTCTTTCGGGCAAATAGGCCCCTTACCTCCGATTATAGCTCGAAGTCCATGCATAATATGCCATGTATGATATGAACTTTGAATGCACATAATAGGCCATAACAAGAACTTAGCCAATCTTGTCTCATTGATACTCTTATTCTCATAATCTCATATTCACCTTCGTATCGCATACAAATGTCGCATGGAACCTCATATGTTTTTTTGAATAAGCTTGAAAACTTAACTCGCCTTTTAGAAAGATAACTTAACTATGAAGATGTTCATAAAAAGCTTAAGGTGCTTCACTTAGTGCTTATACCTGACTTCTTGATAATTAGTAAAAGAAAGTATTTCAAAAATCAAGTATTTTAGTAGTTTAAACATAAAAATTCTATTTGAGATTTTTTGGAAATCGACGTATCACTTTAGAGATTTTAAAATACACTTTAATAAGGAAGAAGGACTGATCGCAAATACTAAATGCCTTTATTTTTAAGTCACACGACAAAAATACGAATAAGAATTCATATATATGGACATATAGTTAAGAAAGCCGACAAAATGACATATATAGATGTCGAATACCCTATTTAACCGAACGAGTTGAATATCAACCTAATAGCATCATGAAAATACTTCAGCTACGATCCCAATGCCTTTATCAGAAGGACTTTCTAGCAATAGAATAGTAAAATACCACATTTGGCGTCTTAGGAATTTTCCAGAATTCGTGCTAAAAGGAAGGACGGACCTTAGCCTAAACATACCTTTCCAACGAACGTCCGAATGCCGGTAGTTCCTTCACGAACGTTGTTCCTAACGTCCTAAGCTTCACAAACACTATATATATTCAGATTATATGAACCTATAAATAGTTCATAATTGAGTTTAAATCGGCAGATTTGCCATATGACCCTAACTTGACGAAAGATCCGTAGAACTTTGTAAAAACGATCATAAAAGAGTCCGAAGATGATTACCTTGGCAAACCAAGTATAAATCTTGAAGAAACAGAAAGAACAACAAATTCCTATCTTCCAAAAATAGCTCCAAACACAACTAATAGAAGGCGAAAACGATTGCAAAGTGTAGAGATTGCGTTTCTAGGCACGGGGGCAAACTTTAACGATAGAAATCGTTAAAAACGCACCTTAATCACTCAAGAACACCATGGAACCCTCTCTTCACCTCTCTAACTGTTTTGGGACGAAGATGAAATGTTTTAGTGTCTTAAAAGTCGGATTTTCCAACTTATACTACTTGTTTGACCCAACACGGTTCGCGACCCGGTTTCAGCCCGGACAGTGCGCGGTAAAATAGTCATAACGTTTTACTCCGATTTCGGTTTGATGTGAGGTTTTTTGGTTGCGAACTAGACTTGTAGGCCTTCGATTTGGTAGGTTGTGGGTCCTATAAGGATTTATATATTAGGAGAAATGATCTGATACATTCGACCCAAAGTTTAGAAAGTTTATTAGAGAAATTTACGATAACTTTTGCCGACCTTTATTTCGCAACTTGCTTGACTCCAAAACTTAACATGTGACGGNAAGTTAACTTAAACCTTCCGAACGCGCGGGGTGCTACCCGAGCCATTTCTTTAATCACGAACCTTTGTTTAAGGGATTCCTTTGACCTAAAGCTTTAGTTTAGTTCCTTGATATTACTACACATTTTCAGTCTTATTCTCCCAATGTGCTATACCCAATCATATATACCTAATATAACCACGCCACTTTACGTATATTACGTAAGAGAAGAGATAACAACACATGGGGTCTCACAGTCATAGTCTCCCCCCTTAAGAACATTCGTCCGCGAATGGGTCAAGTCAATTACTTGGTTTCATTTCTTTTCCGCTAATTCGTTATTTGCGAGGCTATATTTGTTACATTTGCAAAGCCTAAATCAAATTCTGAAGATTTCAACTACTAGGCTTCGTATAGGTATCTCGCAATAAGAAATTTAAATTGCACTTTCAGGTCATTTAAAATCCAATTAAGTTGTTGTAAAGAAATAATTTCCAATTATTTAAATGCGAGTCACCTTAAGTCGTAAATAGGTGGGGGTACTTCTTCCTCATTTCCTCCTCAGCTTCCTAGGTCATTTCCTCTATTTTGTTATTTCGCCATATTACTTTCACGGAAGCCACTTCTCTAGTTTGAAGCTTTCTTACCTGCCGATCTAAAATAGCTACCGGTACCTCTGCATAGGATAAGTCTTCAGCAATGTGAATATCCTCAATGGGCGTAATAAGTGAAGGATCTCCAACGCACTTCTGCAACATAGATACATGAAACACAGGATGGACTGCTTCCAATTCTAAAGGCAAATCAAGCTGGTACGCCAACCTACAAATCCTCCGAATAATCTTATATGGTCCAACATACCTGGGGTTGAGCTTCCCCACTTTTCCAAATTGCATGACGCCCTTCATAGGTGATACATTTAGGAAAACCCAATCTTCTACATCAAACTCTAAGTCTCTTCATCGAACATCTGCATAAGACTTCTGCCGACTTTGTGCTGTACTCAACCGGTCTCTAATAAGTTTTACCTTTTCCATTGCTTGCTGGACTAAATTAGGACCTAGCAAATCTGCTTTCGCGACCTCGAACCAACCGATCAACGACCTACACTTCCGCCTGTATAGTGCTTCGTAAGGAGCCATTTGAATACTAGCTTAGAAGTTGTTATTATAAGAGAACACAATAAGAGGTAGATGATCATCCCAACTTCCTTTAAAATCTAGCACGCAGGCACGTAACATATCCTCAACTATCTGAATAGTACGCTCTACCTATCCATCAGTTCGCGGATGAAAAACAGTCCTAAGATTTACCTGCGTGCCTAGACCCTTTTGAAAAGATTTCCAAAAATGTGCTGTAAATTGAGCCCCTCGATCAGAGATAATAGATAATGGAACTCCGTGAAGGCGAACAATCTCTCGGAAGTAAATCTTGGCATAATCCTCAGCCGAATATGTCGTCTTGACTGGCAGGAAATGAGCAGATTTTGTAAGACTATCAATAATTACCCAAATAGAATCATACCTTCATTGAGTGCGAGGCAAACCAGTGATGAAATCCATATTTATCATGTCCCATTTCCATAATGGAAGCTCAATATACTGAGTTAGGCCTCCAGGCCTCTGATGTTCGGCTTTAACTTGCTGGCAGTTGGGACATTGGGCTACCANGTCGTCCTGACTGGCAGGAAATGAGCAGATTTTGTAAGCCTATCAATAATTACCCAAATAGAATCATACCTCCGTGGAGTGCGAGGCAAACCAGTGATAAAATCCATATTTATCATGTCCCATTTCCACAATGGAAGCTCAATATACTGAGTTAGGCCTCCAGGCCTCTGATGTTCGGCTTTAACTTGCTGGCAGTTGGGACATTGGGCTACCATCTCTGCGATATCTTTTTTCATTCCATTCCACCAATAGATCTGTCGAAGGTCCCGATACATCTTTGTCGCTCCGGGGTGAACTGTATATCTATAATAGTGGGCCTCCGAAAGAATCTTGGCGTGGAGCTCTCCGACTATCGGTACACATAAGCGGCCCTGGTATCTAAGGACTCCACCTCTAGTTAGATCAAATAAAGGTTGTCACTGCTGTGGAATACTTTCCCTCCATTTTATAAACTCAGGATCCTCATGTTTTCTCTCTTTCACTTCAGTAACAAAAGAAGATTTTGTCATATTCTGAAAGAGAATGCGTCCACCCTCTACGTCTACCAAACGATCATGCAAACTAGCTAGCTGGCATAGATATTTGGTCATCTTGACCTTATCAGCTTCAACATGTCTTAGACTGCCCATGGACTTCCGGCTAAGGGCATCAACAACAATACTAGCTTTGTCAGGATGATATAAAATATCAACATCATAGTTCTTTAGTAATTCTAGCCATCTTCTTTGTCGTAGGTTCAGCTCCCTCTATTTAAATAAATAGTGAAGGCTCTGGTGGTCGATGAAAACATCAATATGAACCCCATATATATAATGCCGCCAAATCTTTAGTGAAAAGACAACTGCGGCTAACTCAAGATCATGCGTAGGATAGTTCTGTTCATGTTTCCGCATCTGTTTGGAGGCGTACACGATAACCTTACCATGCCGCATAAGAACACAACCTAGGCCAACTCTCGAGGCATCACAATATACAACATAACCTTCGGTGCCATCCGAAAGAGTCAAGACATGTGCAGTAGTAAGCCTTTTCTTTAGCTCCTGAAAACATTGTTCACAAGCCTTAGTCCACTGAAACTTAGCTCCCTTATGTGTCAGTTTCGTCAATGGTGCATAGATAGAGGAAACTCCCTCTACAAACCTTCGGTAATACCCTGCTNCATGCCTCAGTCCACTGAAACTTAGCTCCCTTATGTGTCAGTTTCGTCAATGGTGCAGAGATAGAGGAAAATCCCTCCACAAACCTTCGGTAATACCCTGCCAAGCCTAAAAAGCTACGAACCTCTGTCGGATTCAAGGGCCTCGGCCAAGTCATCACAGCTTCAATCTTTTGGCCATCAACCTTGATACCATCGCCGGTAATAACATGACCAAGAAAAGCTACAAAAGTTAGCCAAAATTCACATTTAGAGAATTTAGCACATAACCTGTAGTCCTGGAGAGTCTGCAATACAACTCGCAAGTGGTCCGCATGCTCGACTTCAGATCGTGAATATATCAGGATGTCGTCAATAAACACAATAACAAATTCATCCAAGAATGGTTTGAATACCCGGTTTATAAGATCCATAAAGGTTGCTGGGGCATTTGTATGCCCGAAAGACATGACAAGGAATTCAAAATGGCCATACCTCGTCCTAAATGCTGTTTTTGGGATATCAATATCCCTGACTCGTAGCTGATGAAAACCGGATCACAAGTAGATCTTCGAAAAACATTTGGCACCTTGTAACTGGTCGAACAAGTCATCAATCCGTGGAAGAGGATACTTATTCTTGATAGTGACTTTATTTAGTTGCCTGTAGTCAATATACATATGCAAGGAGAAATATTTCTTTTGAAAAAAGAGCACCGGAGCACCCCATGGGGATGTACTTGGCCTAATAAAGCCTTTATCGAGCAAGTACTTTAGTTGTTCCTTCAATTCCCTTAGCTCTGTAGGAGCCATCCTATAGGGAGGAATGGATATAGGCTGCGTATTAGGAAGCAAATCTATAGAGAAATCGATTTCCCTTTCGGGGGGAATTTCTGGAAGCTCGTCAGGGAATACCATCAGGAATTCATTCACAATAAGAACCGACTGAAAAGTCGCTCGCTCCTTATCTATATCCCTGACATGAACCAGATGGTATACATAGCCTTTAGCAATAAACTTCCGAGCCCTAAGGTATGAAATAAACTTACCCTTGGGCGTGGCTGCATTACCTTTCCATTCAAGGACAGGCTCACCAGGAAAATAAAATCGGACCAACTTTGCACGACAATAAGTATTAGCATAACAAGCTGCCAACCAATCCATACCCATAATGACATCGAAGTCTAGCATAACCAATTCCACAAAATCAACAGAAGTTGGACGGTCATTAATTAACACTGTACAACCTCGATAGACATGATTAGCTATAATAGAGTCGCCAACTGGCGTAGACACCTCAACTGACTATGGAAACAACTCAGATCTCATGTCAAGCGTACCACCAATAAATGGAGTAATATATGAAAATGTAGAGCCGAGATCTATCAAGGCATAAATGGCATGAGAATGTATTGTCAATATACCAGTGACAACATCTGGGGATGCCTCTGAATCATGTCGGCCTGTGAGTGCATAAAAGCGGTTCTGGCCACCACTAGAACCTGAGGTGTCTCCTCCACCTCTCCCCCTACCACGGCCCTGAGTAGACTGTGGACCTGGTCGGGGAGCACGGACTGAGGGCGAAGAGGCTGCTGTAGATCCTGAAGGCTGAGCTGGTGCACCTCTGCCTAACCCCGGGCACCGGCTAATAAAAAGTCTTGTCTGCCCACAATGATAACATCCACTCGAACCCTGTCTACACTGCCCGGTGTGCAGATTACCGCACTGAGAACATGGAGGAGTAGGTCATCTCATCTGTGTGGAAAGCTCGTGTCGACGGCCCTCAGGCTGGCCTGAGCTCTGCCCCGATCCTGACTGAATATAACGATCAAACCGCTGGCCCTGTATCTGTGGTGGGAAACTACCTGTTGACCGAGGTGGATATCGATGAAATGGGGGCCTAAAATCACCATGTGGCTCCTTATAAGACCCCATAGTACGAGCCCACTTACTCTGCTCCCTATCCCTGCGAGTATCACGAATCCGACGGGAAAAGTCTTCTGTAGTCTGAGCAAAAGCCTGTATGCGGGAAATATCTACATCATCCGATAGGGATGCTACCCTATAGTCTCTAATCAGATGATCTCCCAAACCATCCACATAATTATGAACTCTAGCCCTCATGGTACGTACGATATCTTGTGCATACCTCGCCAAAGAATTAAACTTATGGTTATAATCCCTCGCACTCATATCCCCATGTTTTAGGCTAAGAAACTGGTCAAGACGGGCCTCCCGAACCTCCCGTGGCAAATAATGGGCTAAAAATGCCTCAGAGAAGTCCTCCCATTCTGCTGGCAGAGCATCAGGTCCTCTTGATCTCTCCCATGCCTCATACCATAGGACAACTACATCACGTAGTCGAAAAGAAGCCAACTCCATAGCCTCGGTGACGGAGACATGCATCACCCTCAATACTTTATACATATGGTCTATAAAGTCCTAGGGATCCTCAGTGGAACTGGATCCTATAAATAATGGAGGGGCCAAGTGAAGAAACGCTCGTACCGTCGAGCTTCCTATCTGATCTCTCCGGGCATCTGCCCCCAACTCTAGTTGTCGCTCATGAATAGAAACCATCCTAGTCAGCAACTGAACTGCTTCCCTTATCCCCTGCTCCCTAGTATCTGATGGGGGAACAATAGGTGTTGGAGGTCCAGTGTCTCTAACTGCTTCAGGTACCAATGGAACTGGTGAGGCTGGGGGTACTGCATCTCTCTGGGCTCCAACAAGTGCTGGGGAAGTTGAAACTAGGGGTACTAGAGACTCACTGTGTGCCTCTAAGGGAAATATATCCCTCTGACCCGATGGGTAACGGCTGGTACTTTCCCTCGGATCCATACCTATCTCTCGTTGTGCCATCTCCTGAGCGTAGGTAGCCTGTTAGATAAGAAACACAAAGCACGATTTAGATTCCATATGTTCTTATAACTTCGCTCTATAGCACGATCTATTAATTGAAAGAAACGTAATGATTCCTAAATGCCTCATAGCCTCCTGATTATAAGTGTGGTGCACAACACACCCATAAGCAAGACTCTACTAGACACGGCTTGTGGACTCCCTGGGATACGACCTGCTCTG
>MDKH01225459.1:0-14518 GCA_005239495.1 Nicotiana undulata | reverse complement strand
AAACACAAAATAAATTTTATGTAAATAAAACATGTGCGAATCAAAGTACTCACGTGCACGATTTCACTTATCAGGGAAGGGAAAATTACTTTCACCCACTAAAACAACAGTGGGAACAGCCACGTACCTAAGGTACCAACCTCTGTCTTTGTCATCGCCGGGGGTTACTAAAACCCTCTTACTCCGGGCAACCAGAGTAAAAACCCCTTGACGGAATAAAGCAGGAGAATATAAATGCATCAGATGATGAAATGTAAAAGGGACAGAAACCCTCGAAGCTAGAACTCTCAGACAGGAAACAACACACCATACTAAAGGACCAATTTGTCCTAAGAAAATATTAAAAAAGCGACAAAATTCTATGATCACAGGGTCAACAGGAGGCTGAAATCCTAATGTGAAAGGGTAAGTATAGACGTAAGAAAAACCCGTCTTGAAAGACGTAATCCTTTGAGTACTGCTTGGTACAAGAATGGGAACATTAGACTCCCAAGAACACTACCTACGAACAATGGGAACGTGACCTACAGTAATGATGGTAGCATATTTCTCAATACTATCTAAAGAATGAGCCTATTCGGCAATTGGAGAATTAACTTCTGGAAAGACTATCTCCGAAGGGATGATTTCATCAACTCTGGGTTCATGAAAATCATCCTTGTTCCTAGAAAGATAATGAGAAGATCTACCTCTCGGAGAAAACAACAACCTAGCAGAGGAAGGATAAGAAGAACCTCTAATAGAGATACGTCCTAGGCTCCTTAATCGGCCACCTCTTCGACTCCTAGTCGGAGCAGAAGAAGAAGCCAAAGCTTCAACATCAATAACCTTTTCAGGTTGACCTGAGGAAGACATATTTATAAAATCAAGAAAGAAATTCTTTCACAAAGAAAATATTAAGTTATGGAAGTTCTTCGTGCTAAGGAAGAAAATAAGACGACTATTTATACCTAATGGCGACCATAGAAACTCGGAAAGGTAATGATGGAAAGTCATAATTAAAGGTGTCACTTCGGGACTGATGCAGCCGCAAAAAGCCCTAAAAGGCGCCAGGTCATTTCAGAACCAATCAGAAACGAACACGTGGAAGAAGCATTAAATGGAAGTGATGTACGACGCATGCGCCCATAAAAGAATACAAGGTTTCGAGGTAAAGCGGCGGCAAAATATTCCCGCCATAAATGAATATCCACTTACCAAGTATTATACGCTCAATACATGGCAAGTGGGGGGACTATCTGTATTGGTAGAAAATATAGCCTCATACGTGTACAAATTGGATGACTCAGCCAACCGGGTGGACTAAATAAAACATCACACGTGGACACGAGATAAAAAGGTACGGTCAATACAAGGAATTAGCCACGGAAAGATCATCAAAGAAGAAGAGACACAGTCACAACGAATCCGGACGCAATAATGGGCCGATTCGAAGATCAGCAATCAATGTCTTGTACGTTATATAACTCCTAGAATAAAAGTTACTATTCACCATTGTAACACCTCATAAATATAATAATTAAGCATTAAATAGGCTATCATGACAGAAATACTATTTTATTCTTTATATATTGCTCTCGAAATTATTGCTACTTTATTCTTTATTTTACTAATTCGATTGTGAGTAACCCGAGTTTATCCTAAATTAAGCTTTAGTCAAAAGATCTTATTTTTTGGTTAAACATTGTTCATATCCGAACTGTGGATTGATATGCTTAAATAATAAAAGGATCATGTGTGCATTCCGCGTCTCGATGTCTTTAGATTTAAAATAATTATGTTATAACCATGTGTACATTCCGTACCTTGGTTTAATATTTAATTTCAAAGAAGTACCTTGTGTGCGTTCCGCATCCTAGTGAACACAATTAATAAAATATAATACAAATTAAGTGGTAATAGGCAAAAGAAGAAAAAAATCCAATAAAATACAAGAATAACCATAAAGTGATTTAAGCCTTACAATCGTCAATAAAAGCGACCGTACTAGAACCAGGGGACTCGAGGGGTGCCTTACACCTTCCTCTCGGTCAACGAAATTCCTTACTCAGTCTTCTATTTTCGTGGACCATAAATTAGGAGTCAAATATTTCTTTTGAAAGGGGATTCAAATAAAAGGTGACTTGGAACACCAAAACTCATTTCCATGTGGCGACTACAATAATAAATAATCCTTTTTCGAAACGTCACTTCAATTGGAAAAACTCTTCTAACTCAACCTCGTAATAGGGTTGTGTGGGAAAAAAGAGGTGTGACAGCTCTGGCGACTTCGCTGGGCAAATTAATAAGAATTTGAGCTTTGCATATTGATTATTGTTTGGCTTTTATCATGTTTTGGATATTATTTTTTTGGTAGCCTAATGTGCTATTTGTCGCTTATTTACCGCTTTAATATTTATTTGAACTGTGATATAAATTGTATCCTCTCTCGCACCCTTCTGAGTCTTCTGATAGGTAGTTATGTTATGTTTTCCTACCAGCATCACAAAACTTCTATCTTGAGATAAAGCCAGTTAGCCTACCAGCTTCTGGTGAAGGATTTAGTCACACATGTTTAGGCGGGAGAGACTTTAGCTAGCCAGTGTGGTTCTACTACTGGTGACGCTTGACGCTCCTCGGCTCGGGTTGTCTGCCCAGGTAAGCCAGGTCTAGATACCATCTCCTTTAGGATTTGAAAACTTATAAGAACAAGCCACATACAATGAATATCCCTAGTAGGCTACGCTTTATTTGTATCATGTGAATTGGACTTAGCGTGACTCGGCACAGGGGCCGGGCCCGTCTAGGACATGTACCAATTTTTCAGACCAGCATGTTCAGACGCTTTATTTGGTAGGCTTTACTCAATGTTGACCGGCTTTAGGATAGAATTGATTGAACAGAGAAGAGGGAAAGAGAAAATTTCCCCCCAAGTTTTCATAAAGTACTTTTTAAAAATAAAAAAAATTAAATAAAATATTGAAGGGTTCTAGTATGTAAAATCACAATTTTCAAATTATTATTTTTTATTTATCTTAACCGAACTACGCATGTCTAATTCTCACCAGATGTGAGATACATAGGCAACCTTCATCGGGTCCGGCCTCGACTTTTCTAAAACTCAAAAATATTTTCTTTTAATTTCTTCTCAAAATCCAAAAATATTTTCGTTCTTATTTAAAAGTCTTTCTTTCGAATATTCCCAAAAAGAAAATTTTAAATTCAAAAATAATATTTACTTTCTTCTTTAGAAGTCATTCCAAAAAAAACTTAGAAATCCAAAGACGTATTTTCTTTCTTTGGAGCATTCATGGTCTGAATTGTATAAGACTAAGAGTTAGTTTATTTACTTTATTCCAAATTTCCTGAACTACGTAATGGTCTGATTCATGTGATGTCATGATACGTAAGCAATCCCCATCGTATGCGATCATAACCATCATTAATTAGAATTTTTTTTGAATAATAATAAATAAATAAAGAAAAGAAAGAAAAGAGAGCGTAAATTCAAGAGGAAATAAACCAATAAGCCGGAATGAAGCATGAAGACTTCCAAGATCATTTTAGAAATGAAAATGGCATTAGGTGCATGACATACAATATGTGATTAATATCTGCAAAATGCCTAACTCTAACCCGTTTGTTGTTTGTCACAAAAGAGATAAAGTTAAACAGAGGTGGTTGCTTTGTGGTTTAAACTGGCGACTCACCCTTACAACATGAGATCAAACGGAAAAAATAGAATGGCAAACAACAGTGATGTCCATGGACAATTGATCGAACAAGGTTCGGGATTGGTTGAAGAAGTAAGAGTGTTGAAGCAACAATTGACCGAGATGTACCAAGCTTGGGTGAATGGAAAGGCACCGCCCCCACTATCCATAGGGCCTTCGGATAATCTTCATAATGTGTCAGGTACAAATCAAGTGCCCATCTCCGTAACAAATAATCCATTGTACCAACTTGGATTCAGTCCGAGCATTAACATTCCCACTATCCCTAGTACCTCCATTCCACGTCCTCCAACCGCAACCCTCAGAAATGACCCACCCACTGTACCCATTGTCCATCCTTTCACCGTTCCTCAATCGGCGCTTGCTCAAAAGTCCAACAATGATCCACAATTGAATGCTCATGATTCCCAACCTTACTCTCTAGAAATGACTTTCAGGGTTCCAAATTCATACAAGCATACTCCTCAGAACAAGTTGCCAGTTGAGATCGAAAAGCTCGACAAAAATACGGAACAAGAGGAAATGACTAGAAAAATGAAGAGCTTGGAACAAACCATGAGAAACATACAAGGTTTGGAAGGCCACAAGAGTGTTTCGTTCAACGATTTATGTATGTTCCCCCATGTTCATTTGCCACTCGGCTTCAAGACCCCCAAGTTTGACAAGTATGATGGTCACGGTGATCCTGTGGACCACTTGAAGAGATATTGTAACCAATTAAGGGTAGCAGGAGGCAAAGAATAATTACTCATGGCTTATTTTGGGGAAAGTTTGATAGGAATTGCTTACGAGTGCTTCATAGATCAAGACATCTCTCATTGACACGTTTGGAATGACATGGCTCAAGATTTTGTCCAAAGGTTTCAGTACAATATTGATATAGTTCCAAACCGATCCTCTCTTATCAACATAAATAATAAACCAACAGAAAGCTTTAGAGAATATGCAATCAAGTGGAGAGAGCAGGCCGCTAGGGTCAAACCACCAATGAAAGAGGCAGAAATGATTGACTATTTTCTCCAAGCTCATTGGTAAAACTTTCGTTGAGGCGATTAAGATTGGTGAAATAGTTGAGAATGGCATGAAGTCAGGAAAAATTGTGAGTCAGGAAACCCTTAAGTCGACCACGCAAGCAATTCAAAGCGGGTCAGGCAGTTTTGAAAATCAAAAAAAGAAAGAGGAAGGATCCATATAGGATGACAATGATGAAGTTTGCTAGGGTCTCAAGGAGATGTTCTATGAGATCAATATGGTTCAAGTTGGTGAGGGCCCCAGCCGTGCAAGTGTTCATCTCATTGGTCCAGATACCTCGCTCAACAACTGTGAAGCAACTCCTCTTCCCATCAGGAAGGAGCCTTGGTAGTCTGTTTTGTTGCCTTTTCTGTATTTGGATTATTTTAAGGGTTGTAATCCAGATATTTTAGTTTAATTGCTTTGCTTTGATGTTAACCCTTCTACCCTTTTAAATTCAATGAAACGAAGTTCCATTTTCTTATTAAAATTATATCTTTTACTTTTCCTAATTTTTGTTAATTTCTTATCCTTTTCAGTTTCGCTAATGCTGGCTTTAAAAACATGACATGCATGCGGAATTCATGCCCAGATCTTAAAAGGTTGTCTAATCTCGAAATAATGAATCAAGAAGTTGAGACTCCCTCTCTCCTAATCATTGGTGAAGCAGGGATCG
This sequence comes from Nicotiana undulata, assembly GCA_005239495.1. Classification (NCBI taxonomy): domain Eukaryota; kingdom Viridiplantae; phylum Streptophyta; class Magnoliopsida; order Solanales; family Solanaceae; genus Nicotiana; species Nicotiana undulata. The sequence continues at coordinate 9,118 of MDKH01225459.1, read as the reverse complement.
AAGAAACTAACTGGGTCAAGTCTCGATTGGAACAGTTGAGTACAATTGATGAAAAGCTTTTGGCAGCAGTTTGTTTTGGTCAATTATACCAACAAAGAATGGCACGCGCTTACAAAAAGAAAGTGCGCCCAAGACAATTTGAGGTAGGAAAACCTGTTTTGAAACGTATCTTTCCGCACCAGGAAGAAGCAAAAGGAAAGTTCGCCCCGAATTGGCAAGGTCCTTACCTCATCAGGAAAGTATTGTCAAAAGGAGCTCTACATTTGGCAGATGTAGAAGGAAAGGTGACTGATATCTCCGCCAACACAGATGCGGTCAAGAGATACTATGTTTGACACGACTCTGTTGGGGCATTTAAATACTTAGCATTCTTAGGTTGGGATGACGAAAGGCTATCATTCTCGCTACCTAAACACTGGTCAACCCTAGTTAGACCTTTGAAGACTTGTTTATATTATTTCTTTGTTTTCCCCTCATTTGGAATCGATGTACTTAATATTTTAAAAGAAAATATATACATATATATATATATATCAAAAGAAAAAAAATGAAAAAAAAAGCAAAAAAAAAAAAAATTCATCAAAACAAGTTCAGGTTAATTGAACTACGCCCGACCTGATTCCGAAAGGATACGTAGGCAGCCTCACTCTAGGGCTCGGTCACACTAAACAAAAATCCACATTTACCAGTATTCAAAGAAACTTGGGCATGATTTTATTTTATTTTTCAACGGTTTTTCCGTCAAAATGGTTCCAAAAGTTGTAATTCGGTTGAATAGTTCTTTTACATGTCCCTATTAAGACCTTCTTATCAACTTTCGAGAATGCTAAAGTCAGTATGCTACGGGAGATGCCTCAGCCATTGTAAAGAGAGAAAAATAAAATGAGAGAGTCTTATTGGTGAAAACCTTCACGGGCACCATAAGGCAATAGTGAGTTGAGAGAAAGATAAATGAGAGAGGTAAATTGATGACAAAGGGCATCGTTGATCGATTTAGGCCTTCATATATCCCCACACAAGCATGGTTAAGACAAATAACTCAGTTTCAAAGTGAAGTTTACAACGGATTTTAAGAATGAGACGGTTCAGACGGATCGGGCATCCATTCCAAAGTCCATGTCATGTTCATTGAAGTCAGCATATTCCTCCAGATAAGTCCTTTTTATTTTTATTTTTCTTCTCTGAAAGGTACACTTCTTGATTAAGTTGTAATACCTATTAGTTCACCTTCTTGTTTTCTTTCGTCTTTTTGAGTCCTTTTCAGTCTAATTTCGTCAAAGCAAAGCAAAGAAAATGCCGCAAAATTGGTTACTGTTTCCCTGTTATATGAAGCAAAACATTCTGGGCATGAACAACATAGGCAAAGGCATAATGCCACCTTTGATTTTCCCTGAGGAGCAAAAGGCTTGAAGGACGGAACAATGTGTCAAGGGTCGACAAAAGTTACTCAGTTAAAAGTTGTTCTGGTAGCAAGGTTGTTTGCACCATAAACACAAATGGTGATAGGCGCAAAATAGTCAGGTTTGATGTTGAGAAAGAAGATCTCCAGAAAGTAACGACAGAATCTCCCAGCAATTTGTACGACCATCGACGGAGTCAATGTTTCTAACAAGTGAAATGGACACAAGGTCAAGTCGCCCAAGAAATCAAGGCCACAAACTGACCACCATTTTAAAACTAACAAATTTTTCTTTGTTCAGAACAGGAACAGAACAATTTTAGGAAACAGTTCGTGAAAAGACGAACACCACCAAGTGAAGTTCTCAAATTCTTACTTTTCTTCTAATATACATGTAATCATGTTATTCTTAGTTTCATTATAGGGAATCAATACCCTATCTTCAACACAGGGTACCACATCCCCTGGTCGCATTACTTTTTTCCTACATAGGGTACGACATTCCCTAGTAGAATCTCAGTGAGCCATGAGCATTATCTTATTTCCAACACAGGGTACTACACCCTCTGGTTGCATTTCTTATTGCTAACATAGGGTACTACATTCCCTAGTTGCATTTATTTTCTGCCTACATAGGGTACGACATTCCCTAGTAGAATCTTAGAGAGCCAAGAGCCACATCTTATTGTCAACACAGGGTACTACATCCCCTGGTCACATTATTTTCTGCCTACATAGGGTACGACATTCCCTAGTGGCATCACAAACGCTGCAAGCATTATCTTATTGACAACACAGGGTACTACATTCCCTGGCTGCATCTTATTGCCAACAAAGAGTACTACATCCCCTGGCTGCATTTATTTTCTGCCTACATAGGGTACAACATTCCCTAGTAGAATCTTAGAGAGCCAAGAGCCACATCTTATTGTCAACACAGGGTACTACATCCCCTGGGCACATTATTTTCTGCCTACATAGGGTACAACATTCCCTAGTAGAATCTCAGCGAGCCATGAGCCTCATCTTATCACCAACACAGGGCACTACATCCCCTGGCTCCATTACTTTCTACCAACATAGGGTACGACATTCCCTAGTAGCATCTCAGTGGGCCATGAACCTCACCTTATTTCCAACACAGGGTACTACATCCCCTGGTTGCATTTCTTATTGCTAACATAGGGTACTACATCCCCTAGTTGCATTTTTTTTTCTCTGCCTTCATAGGGTACGACATTCCCTAGTATAATCTTATAGAGACAAGAGCCTCATCTTATTGTCAACACAGGGTACTACATTCCCTGGTCGCATTATTTTTTGCCTATATAGGGTACGACATTCCCTAGTAGCATCTCGGAGTGCCACGAGTCTCATCTTATTTCCAACACAGGGTACTACATCCCCTGGCTGCATTACATTTTGCCAACATAGGGTACGACATTCCCTAGTAGCATTTCAGAGCGCCACGAGGGTCATTTTGTTGCAAACATAGGGTACGGCATTCCCCAGTAGCATCTCAGAGAGCTACGAGCCTCATCTTATTTCCAAACACAGGGTACTACATCCCTTGGTTGCATTTTATTGCCAACATAGGGTACTACATTCCCTAGTAGCATCCCGAGTGCCACGAGCCTCACCTTATTTCAAACACAGGGTACTACATCCCCTGGCTACATTTTTCTGCCAACATAGGGTACCACATTCCCTAGTAGCATTCTAGAGTGCCATGAGCCTCATCTCATCGTCAACACAGGGTACTACATCCCCTGGTTGTCTTCATTCTTGTTAACACTGGGTACGACATCCCTTATTATTTATTAAAAAAATGTGTCTTTTTCAATTCTTTATTCTGCAATAGCAAAGATAGTTTAATATGTTTACAATAACTCACAAAAATTTCCTAGTGCAAATTGGGGCAATTTTTTTTTTCCTGTTTTGTTTGTTTGTGATGGCTTGTAGGTTTTTCTGCAAAGCACGAATTGGATGTGCAAAAAAAATTAAGATTTTAGTTATTTCCAGAGAAAGTGGAATGTTTGATCCCAATACCAGTCGCGACCAGTTTTGACGTAATGCAAGCGGAGACATATGGTCAAGTTCCATCTTCTCATCATCTGATCAAGAAACAAGCCTGTGAGAATGTTTCATAGTCTGTTGCATCGAGAGAATCAGGTTTCAATCTAAAGTCAATGGGAGAAGCAAGTCAAGTATCAATACAAGACTCCAGATGGCATATAGATAGGAAGTTTGTAACTCTAAGATTTCAAGAGTATGTAATTTTCTTTTCATTTGATGTAATAGTCGGAACTGCGGATTGGAACCTCGACGGAACTTCAGTCGACACTCCCTCTAAGAATACTCCATCACTCTTCTTTTACTTGAACTACACGTGACTTGATTCCCTTATAACCCGAGATATGTAGGCTGCCTAAAACCAAGGCTCAGTCGAATATTTTTCTTTTATCTTCTTTTCCTTTTCAAATAATAGTGAGGTAAAAAATTAGTCACCGTGTTCATTTTCTTTGCCTGAAAACTCTTCATGTTTCCAAGCAAAGAGGGGCATGCTGTGAACAACTAATTTTTTACCACACCCAAATTCTATACTATTTTGGTGTAAATATTTCTTTTAGGTCTAATCTTAATATTTTAAATTTTTATCTTAATCTTAATAGGTTTTATTTAAGAAAATTAATAACAACAAAAATATTCACATTCTTAGAATATAAGATTTGTTCCTATGTTTAAATAGAAGTTATAGTAGTATTGTTTTTAGTATAATTTGAACCTTAGTGTAAATATTGAATTTTCTTATTTATATAGTCCCTTTAAGTTTAAAAGTAAGTTAGTTGATGTATATATATATATATATATATATATATATATATATATATGTGTGTGTGTGTGTGTGTGTGTGTGTGCGTGTGTGTGTATGTGTATGTGTATTTTATCTTCTTTTACTCAATTAAAAAAAAGGTTAAAAAAAATTTAAATGAAAAAAAAGAATTAAAATAAAAACCTCCCAAACTTCCCACTCTCTCACGTTTCTTCCCCCACCATCCCTAACCTCCAACTTCAAACCCCATGTTCCCCACTCCAAATGCAACAAAAAAAACCCTACTAAAATAGCTTATAAAAAGGAGGTCAGCGGAAGTACAAAGGAGAGGAATCTGAAGAAAGAAATAAAAAATAGAGGCAAAGAAAAGGAACAGAAAGAGGAAAAAACGCTCTTCTCTTGTTCTTCAAGCATCCAGTAGAAGAAATCAAGAAATTCCTAGCCATGAATCTCTGAAACCAGTCCCAAAACAGCCCCCAAGCACAAGCTTAAAGCTGCTGAAAATCTGCCCGAAAACGCAGCAAACAGAGCTGCAAAACACCATCCAAAATCCAGTGTCAATGAGCAGCAAAATCAGCTGCGAATCTGCTGAAAAATCTAGCCAAAAGAAGCAGTGAAACAAGCTGCAAAAATAGCTCGAAATCCAGCCACAACTCTCTATTGAAACGGCCCTCTTACACCTGAAATGATTGTCCAAATATAGTCGAGTTTGGTATAGTCTTTGCCTGGATCCTGATTCGTGGTTGTAGTTGAGTTCATGGTCAATTGGCTCTGTTCCGTTCGAGGTCCAAGTTTTAGTTCGTTATTGTGTTTCGAAAGCTACAAGGCCACACTTTTGTATTGAAGATCGACTTTTCTAATTTTAACTTTGTTACAATATTTTGAATCTTGTTGTTCACATGATATGCTTCTGTTATGTATTTAAATTTGTGTGTGTTGACAGGATTTGATTCTCCAATTGTATTTATTAGTTTTAATGGTTAGAGTTGATTGTAATTTACTTTAAGTGTGAACAAGTCAATGATTAGAAAAATTCTTACCTTCAGTTGATGGTTCATGAAGGTATCTACAATTTCTTATGCTATTTGGGTAGTAAATTAGGTTGTTGAATTAGTAAGTACCATGTTTCTGTAATTTGATTAGGTTTGGGCGGAAGTCAAGGCCCGAAACATTGAAGAAATAAAAAATGGAATTTATTTGTTATTAAGAGATTTAGTGGGCGATTGGTTGCTCCGTAAATAAATCGTCGAATTGGTTAGTTTGTCTTTGTTATAATTGAAAGAACGAACACATATATTTGAAGGTAACAATTTTGAAAAAAAGCATTAAGACATTAATTTATGGAGAAAGATCATCGTTGAATCCAAATGCCTCCTTCTTAGCCCACGTGTTCATATCCGAACTGTGGATTGATATGCTTAAATAATAAAAGGATCATGTGCGCATTCCGCGTATCGATGTCTTAGATTTAAAATAATTATATTATAACCATGTGTACATTCCGTACCTTGATTTAACATTTAATTTCAAAGAAGTACCTTGTGTGCGTTCCGCATCCTGGTGAACACAAATTAATAAAATATAATACAAATTAAGTGGTAATAGGCAAAAGAAAAAAAATCCAATAAAATACAAGAATAACCAAAAAGTGATTTAAGCCTTACAATAGTCAATAAAAGCGACCGTACTAGAACCACGGGACTCGAGGGGTGCCTTACACCTTCCCCTCGGTCAACACAATTCCTTACTCAGTCTTCTGTTTTCCTGGACCATAAATTAGGAGTCAAATCTTCCTTTTGAAAGGGGATTCAAATAAAAGGTGACTTGGAACTCCAAAACTCATTTCCAAGTAGCGACTCCAAATAATAAATAATCCTTTTTCGAAACGTCACTTCAATTGGAAAAACTCTTCTAACTAAACCACGTAATAGGGTTGTGTGGGAAAAAAGATGTGTGACAATTCCCGCAGCCGAGAGGAGCATGAGAAGCATCTTCGAGTCGTTCTCCAGACTCAGAGGGATAGTCAGTTATATGCCAAGTTTTCGAAATGTGAGTTTTGGTTGAGTTCAGTTGCATTCTTGGGTCATGTTGTATCAGCAGAGGGTATTCAGGTGGATCCTAAGAAGATTGCGGCCGTCAAGGATTGGCCTAGACCCACATCAGCCATAGAGATCGAGAGTTTCTTGGGTTTGGCAGGCTATTACTGTCGGTTTGTGAAGGGGTTTTCGTCTATTGCAGCCCCGATGATCAGGTTGACCCAGAAGGGTGCCCAGTTCAGGTGGTCAGACGAGTGTGAGGCGAGCTTTCAAAAGCTCAAGACAGCTTTGACTACGGCGTCGGTTTTGGTTTTTCCCACAGGTTCAGGTACATATATTGTGTATTATGATGCATCTCGTATTGGACTTGGTGCGGTGTTGATGCAGAATGGTAAGGTTATTGCATATGCTTTGTGACAGTTGAAAATCCACGAGATGAATTATCCAGTTCATGATTTGGAGCTAGCAGCCATTGTTCACGTGCTGAAGATTTGGAGGCATTATCTATATGGCGTGTCATGTGAGGTGTTCACGGATCACAAGAGTTTGCATTACTTGTTCAAGCAAAAAGAGTTGAATTTGAGGCATCGGAGGTGGTTGGAGCTGTTGAAAGACTACGACATCACCATCTTGTATCATCCGGGGAAGGTCAATGTGGTGGACGATGCTTTGAGTAGGAAGTCAACCGGTATGGGTAGCCTTGCGTATATTCCGGTCGGGGAGAGACCGCTTGCTTTGGATGTTCAGGCTTTAGCCAATCAGTTCGTGATGTTGGATGTTTTTGAGCCCAACTGTGTTCTAGCTTGCACAATCGCTTGATCTTCATTATTTGTTGGCCCATGTCACTGAATGGGTTTTGAAGATTGACAAGTTGAACCAGGTCCATCAGAGCACACACATCTGAACGGAATAGTTGGAACAAGAATTGTTGATGCATAGGAGATATCAGTGATTGCTGAGTATCAAAGAGCTAAAAGGATGTCTACTAATACGAAAAGGTTGCAAACTGATAAAGAAGATTGAAGTTGATTTCAGCAAGGACAGAAATAGAGAAGGAAGTTGAGTCATAGTCGAACTCGTATACCCAGGTAGAGTTGGATCAGAATTGAACCATGTACTCAACAACTGACTCTATAAATACTCAATATATTACTGCTGAAATTGGAGACACACAAAGACAAAAGTGAATAAAGTTCTGAAAAGCAAAAGTTCACAGGATATTTTGCAAGCAGAAGTATTGTGCGAAGGCTACAGTTCAACTAAAAGAAATAGTTTCATCGTTTGTGTATTAAGTCTAGTTGATTGTAGTAGGAGTTTTAACATTGTTTCTTTTCAGCTTTCATAGAAGCAAGTGTTATAGGTACACATTGTTCAAGTTAGAGTTAGCTTGAAATATGTAGAAATTAGCTAGAGTCTAGTTGATTAAAAGAGGATTAGAGTTAGTCCTAGAATTACAAAAGAGTTTATTTTGTAAGTCTATTTGGCTAAGAGTTTTTAGTGAAGTGTTCGAGCAAATCCTACTGAGGAGTAGGTCATGGTTTTTTCACCTTTTGAGCCATGTGTTTTCCACGTAAAAATCTCTATGTCTTTACTTTACTGCTTTATTATTCCGCAACAGTAGAAAGTAGTACACCAAGAAGAACCAGGTTCTTCTTATTAGACAGCACTCGAAAATTGGGTATTGCACAATTAACTTATATTATTGTGTAGTATTGAAGTCTAAATCATCAATTGGTATCAGAGAAGATTATCCTTGAAAAGGCTAACACCTTGGAAAAAATCAGGATGAGTGCACCACCTGGGAACTAGGAAGGTCAATCAACCGCAAGACCACCACTCTTCAATGGCCAGTACTATTCTTGGTGAAAAAATAGAATGAAGGACCATCTTATTGGAGAGGACTATGAACTATGGGACATAGTCACTGATGGACCCCTTGCAACAATGAAGAAGACTGCTGAAGGTATAGAAGTACCCATGACTAGGGCTGACTGCACGACTGAAGATTTGAAGAAATGGGAGAAGAATGCCAAGGCAAAGAAGTGGCTAGTATGTGGACTAGGTCCTGATGAATACAGTAGAATCCAAAGCTGCACAAGAACCAAGGAAATCTGGGACACTTTACAAGTAGCCCATGAATGAACACCTCAAGTTAAAAGGTCTAGAGTCACACTACTATACTCTCAGTATGAAAACTTCACTATGAAAGAAGGAGAGACTATTCAGGAGATGTACACAAGGTTTACAACCTTGACCAATGAACTCAAGTCTCTTGGAAGAATCATACTTGAAGAAGAAAAGATAGAGAAGATCTTGACAAGGGTTTTGCCTATTTCCTGGGAAAGCAAGATCACTGCTATCCAGGAATCCAAAAATATGGCAACCCTTAGACTGGATGAGTTAATTGGAAATCTCACTGCTTATGAATTCAGAAGGCAAACCATGAAGATGGATGCCCCAAAGAAGGAGAGAAGTATAGCACTGAGGATCACTGAAGGAGCAGATCTGCAGGAGGATGAGATGACCATGATCACTAAAGAATTTAGAAACTTTCTCATGAGGAAGAAGGGCATCTCTAGGGGAGGAAACTTCAACAAGGCAAAGGCACCAGAAAGGCCAGCTAATGAGGGATGCTACAAGTGTGGAAAAACTGACCATCTCATCAAAGACTTCCCTCAGTGGGAAGTAATGGAGGAAGGAGTGATATGAAAGAAAGAACAGGAAGAAGGAACTGGTCCAACCCAAGAAAACCACTATAAAGGCTATGGTTGCTGCTTGGGGGGGAATTTCAGATGAAGAATCAGAAGATGGTGAGACAGAAGATCAGGCTCTCATGGCAATTGGAGAATC
>MDKH01235343.1:0-21145 GCA_005239495.1 Nicotiana undulata | reverse complement strand
CATATAGGAAGTTCTACTACCATTCAACATATGGTACCAAAAATAACAAGTGAAATGGTATAACGATACTGCGAAAATAATACTTATGTATAACTACCCAGGGTTTGGAGTCACAATTCACGAACTACTAAGAATTTACTACAAGTATTTGGCTGAAAGATAATGTATAACTATTTATGAGCTAAATAAAACATCAAATGAATAACAAGGACGAGAATCCAGGAATTTGCGGACGTCGACAGATCTACCTCGGGTCTTCGTGTAAAAAGTCAGCTACAACTCGAACTCAGCTCGGACCTAAACCTGGATCTGTACAAAAAGTGCAAAGCGTAGTATCAGTACAACCGACCCCATGTACTAGTAAGTGTCAAGCCTAACCTCGGCGAAGTAGTGACGAGGCTAGGACATGACACCACATAAAACCTGGACAATATAATCTTGCCATTTGAAATAACAACAAGGAAAGAAATAAAACAACAAATAATGGGAAGGGGACATACAATGGGGGATTTCAACATAAGGAGTGAGAAAAATGAGAAAAAAGAAATAGACAGTGATCAACAAACAAATTAAGAAACTAAAATAGAATGGAAATCTACACGGCATCACCCTTCTTGCTTTTACTCTCAACCTCATAAAATAATAAATAAGAATGCACGGCATCACCCTTCGTGCTTTTACTCTCATCCTCACCAGATAATAATTAAGAATGCACGGCATCACCCTTCGTGCTTTTACTCTCATCCTCACAATATGAATAATTTATGCACGGCATCACCCTTCGTGCTTTACACTCTTCCTCACAATATGAATAAATCGTGCACAACATCACCCTTCATGCTTTACACTCTTCCTCTCAATATAAATAAATTATGCACGGCATCACCATTCGTGCTTTATTTTTTGCTCCTGCTTGGTAGCAGGCTTGTGTGCGAGCTTGGTCCGGTTTCGATTCCTAAAGCCCACGGAGCACTCTTCCTCACATTTCACAAAAATTAATAACATAAGATAAAGAGAAGTCACACAAGGAAATCAATATTTCTTCAATAATTACTGTCACAATTTAGCATCTCAACCTCGAATCAATATTCACAATGTTATCCATCTCGGTGGAACCAGATATAATTCTACGAACATTTTAATAGTAACAATAAGCATGGATAATAGGTGATAAGACTACAAGAATTTCAAGAATGGACTTCCACTCGCATGTCATGACTCAACCATGATGTATAGGTGCTCGTCACCTCACCTATACATCGTAGTCAACAACAAAACACGTAGCAAGTAATCACACAATACCTATGTAACGACCTGACCGGTCATTCCGTAAGATTTAGCCTCGTTTTCCCTGTTTCTGCTTTATCGTGTGTTTCTTAGACTAATTATGTTGTGTTGAGTCAGATGGTTCGGGTTCGGAGTGGTCGCGGTGAGAATTGAGGCACTTAGTCTCTTAAAATTAGCTTTATAGTTGGAAAAGTCAACCGGTAGTTGACCTATAGGCAAACGACCTAGGAATGTGGATTTTATGGATCTAATAGCTTCTTTAGGTGATTTGGGACTTAGGATTATGTTCGGAATGTGGTTTTGATGTCCGGAGTAGAATTAAGCTTGAAATGGCAAAATTGAGTTTTTGGCGATTTTCGGTCGGCAGTGGAAAATAAGCTATCGGGGTCGGAATGGAATTCCGAAAGTTGGAGCAGGTTCATAGTGTCATTTTGGATATGTGTGCAAATTTTCAGGTCAATCGGACGTGTTTTGGGTGGTTTCGGCATCATTGGCGAAATTTAGAAATTTCTAAGTTCATAGGCTTGAATGCGAGGTGAATTTGGTGTTTTGGCATTGTTTTGAGTGTTTCTAAGGCTCGACTAAGTTTGAATAAGGTTATGGGATGTGTTGGAATGTTTGGTTGAGGTCCCAAGGGTCTCGGGTGAGTTTTGGGTGGTTATCAGATCATTTCGGACCTTGAAAAGATAACAGATTTTTCTGGTTTTTGGTTACAAAGATTTTCCTCTTCGCGTTCGCGTGGGTGGAGCCGCGTTCGCGAAGGGTTAATGGGAGCTGAGGGATTTTTTTTCTTCGCGTTCCTGAAGGGGTGTATGCAAATGCGGAGGTATGAGGGGTGTGTGCATCGCATTCGCGCCCTGGGCCCGCATTTGCGGAGAGTTATAGGCAGTTGGAGGACCCCCCCAGGTTCTTGGTCTATGCGTTCGCGTGTGGGATTCCGTGTTCGTAGAGGTGTATGTTGGTAGCCCTTCGCGTTCGCATAGCTGGACGCGTTCGCGAAGGGCTTTTTTGGGGCCAGGCGCGTTTAGCCTATGCGAACGTGTGGGATAGGCTGCATTCGCGTAGAGGAATCTGGGAAGAAAGTATATAACCCCCCTCCCCCCCCCCCCCCCCCCCTTCGTGTTTTTTGCCCCATTTCTCACCATTTTTGAACGTCTTTGAAGCTTTTTGAAAGGGATTGAAGAGGGATTCAAAGGGAAACACTTGGATGTAACATTTTTGAACTCAATACTCGATTCTATGTTGATTTCTAAGTAATTAGACCTTAAATTAGTGGGATTTAAACCCAAAAGTTGGGAAATTAGGGCTTAAAATTTGGAGACCTTTGAGTGGGGATTTGAGGGGCCATTTGAGCTCTGATGCTGAGTGATGATACGCCCGAGGGCAATTTATGATACATGTTTTCAGTTGAAAGATTATTTATGAACTCTGTCAATTTTATATACTGAATCATTTTGATTTCTATGGAACTTGTAAAAAGGCGCATTTCCAAATGATAGTTTACTGAAATGGAACTTTAAATGTTACAAGGCATCGTATATGTGTTTTCTGAAAGAAAGACTTCAATTACTGTGCATTGATGACTGTTTTTACTTGTTTCATAGCCTTAGACATTATTTACTCTCATTACTACTGTGTTGGAGTACTCACATTACTCCCTGCACCTTGTGTGCAGATTCAGGTGCTGGGTCTGAGCGCTAACTTCTTTCGTTTTCTCTTGGAGCCGGAGTTGGGATTTTGAGGTAGTTGTTCGGTGTCCACATCATACCCTTTTCCCCTTCTTATTCTGTTATTTACTTCTTATCCCTAGACTGGATGTAGTATGGAAATAGAATTACCTTGTATTGTTCATAGATTCTCATGTCGATTGACTCCAGGTTTTTGGGGCAGTGTCTAAACTATTTTATTCGTCTTGTTACTTTAAACTGTTAAACCGGAAGAATTTTATGGAATATCGAACAACTTGAATTAAATGGAAAATTTTATGTATTATTTCGCGATAGCTTGTCTAGCCTAGTACCATGATAGGCTCCATCACGGTCAGTGTAGGTTTAGGGTCGTGACAACCTATTCCCTCAAGCTAAGGTTAGACACAACACTTACCTCGATTTCGCAGGCCACTCACTGCTCAAGCACAACTTTTCCTTTAGAATTCACCTCCAACCCACTCATATCTAATCATAATTAGTTTAATATCATTAATTATTACTAAAGGAATCAACTTTAATGCATAATTATAGTTTTCCTAAGTTTTCCCAACAAAAGACAAAAATCGACCCCGGGCCCGCTTGGTCCAAACTCGAGGTTCGGACCAAAATCTGTTTACCCATTCTCCCCGAGCCCGGATATACAATTGGTTTTGGAATCCAACCTCATTTCGAGGTCTAAATCCCAAAATTTCAAAATTCCTAAGTTCTACCTAAAAATCCCTAATTCCACCATGAAAATCCTAGATTCTAGGTTGAAATCTTGTTAAAAGATGTAAAAGATTGAAAGAAAATAGTTAGAAATCACTTACCTATGATTTGGAGAAGGTTTGGTCTTTGGAAAATCGCCTCTTGAGGTTTAGGGTTCGAAAAAGTGAAGAATGAATGAAAAATCCCGTCTAAGTCCCTTTTACCCAGCTGCGGATGTTGCATTTGCGACCTGGGCTTCGCAATTGCGAAGCTCGCAAATGCGAAGGTACCATCGCAAATGCGAGGACCTTCACCTTTCTGCTGACTTCACAAATGCGAAGGATCTGTCACATTTGCGACAATTGGGCAACCGCAATTGCGGATAGAGGTTCGCATTTGCGAACATGACCTTCCCCAGACCCCCTTCGCAATTGCGAGAACTGCTGGCCCTGGCTCTCTTCGCAATTACGATATCAAAGGCCTGCAATAGGTCGTTTACACCAACAAAAGTTTTCCTAAGTCCTAAACACCCCGTAGCCTATCCGAAACTCACCCGAGCCCTCGGGGCTCCAAACTAAACATGCACGCAAGTCTAAAAACATCATACGAACTTTCTCGTGCGATCAAATTTTAAAAATAACACCTAAAACTACGGATAGCACAAAAACTCATGAATTCCTCAAGAACATTTCAAAATTACTATCTTCACAACCGGACGTCCGAATCACGTCAAATCAACTCTGATTTCTACCAAATTTCACATACATGACTTATGTACTATAACAAACCTGTACCGGGCTCCGGAACCAAAATACAGGCCCGATTTCAACGAGATAAAACATAAATCAATTTCTTTAACTCTTTTGAATTTCAGTTTAACAATTTTCATCAAAAATTCATTACTAGAGCTAGAGGCCTTGGAATTCGATTCTGGGCATACGCCCAAGTCTCATATTTTACTACGGACCTTCTGTAACCATCGGAACACGGGCCCTGGTCCGTTTACTCAAAACGTTGACCAAAGTCAACTAAAAATTATTTTTAAAACCAAAAATTATTATTTCACAAATTTCCACATAAAGGCTTTCCAGATTTACGCCCGGACTGCACACACAAATTGAGGTGAATAAAAATGAGGCTTTTAAGGCTAACGAGACCAGAATAGAGTCTTAAATCACAAGATGACCCTTTGGGTCATCACAATCTCCACCTCTAAAACAAACGTTCGTCCTCGAACGAACATAGAAAAGTACCTGAACTGGCGAACAAGTGGGGGTATCTACTCCGCATGTCCGACTCAGACTCCCAAGTAGTTGCCTCAACAGGCTAACCTCTCCACTGCACTCGAATCGAAGGGTAACTCTTTGACCTCAACTGACGAACCTGGCAGTCTAGAATGGCTACCGGCTCCTCCTCATAAGTGAAATCCTTGTCCAATTGGACATAGCTGAAATCTAACACGTGGGATGGGTCACCATGATATTTCTGGAGCATAGACACATGGAATACCGGATGAACTGAGGATAACCCTGGAGGCAATGCAAGTCTATAAGCTAACCCCCACCCTATCGAGGATCTCAAATGGCACGATATACAATGGGCTCAACTTGCCCTTCTTCCCAAATCTTATAACACCCTTCATGGGCGATACCCGAAGTAATACCCTCTCTCCGACCATGAATGCTAATCACGAACCTTACGGTCGGCATAACTCTTTTGCCTGGACTGTGCTGTACGAAGTCGATCCTTTATAATCTTGACCTTGTCTAAGGCCTCCTGAACTAAGTCTGTACCCAACAACCGAGCCTCTCCCGGCTCAAACCATCCAACTGGCGACCTGCACCGTCTACCATATAATGCCTCGTAAGGAGCCATCTAGATGCTCGACTGGTAGTTGTTGTTGTAGGAAAACTCCGCTAACGGCAAGAACTGATCCCAAGAACCTCCAAAGTCAATAACACAGACGCGCAACATATTCTCCAAGATCTAAATAGTACGCTCGGACTGCCCGTTCGTCTGAGGACGGAATGTTGTGCTTAACTCAACCCATGTACCCAACTCACACTGAACTGTCCTCCAAAAGTGAGAGGTATACTGCGTACCTCGATCAGAAATGATAGACACGGGCACACCCTGTAGGCGAACAATCTCTCGAATATAAATCTCTGCCAACCGTTCTGAAGAGTACGTACTTGCCACAAGAACGAAGTGTGTTGATTTCGTTAGCCTATCCACAATAACCCAAATGGAGTTGAACTTCCTCTAGGTCCGTGGGAGTCCAACCACAAAGTCCATAGTGATACGCTCCCACTTCCACTCAGGAATCTCCATATGCTGAAGCAAACCACCGGGTCTCTAGTGCTCATACTGCACCCGTTGACAATTCAAGCACCGAGCCACATAAGCAACAATATCCTTCTTCATTCTTCGCCACCAATAATGCCGCCGCAGGTCCTGGTGCATCTTGGCAGCACCCGGGTGAATAGAATACTTAGAACTTTGAGCCTCCTCAAGGATCAAATCACGAAGCCCATCAAGAATAGGCACACACATTCGACCCTGCATCTTCAAAACACCGTCATCTCCAACTATAACCTGCTTGGCACCACCGTGCCGAACTATGTCCCTAAGGACCATCAAATGCGGGTCATCATCCTGCCGATCTCTAATACGCTCGAATAAGGAATACCGAGCGACTGTACAAGCTAGGACACGGCGGGGCTCTGAAACATCCAACCTCACAAACTGGAATGAATGTCAGGCTGCCCATACTTATTGCTTTTTTACTCAATGCATCAACCACCACATTGGCCTTTCCCGGATAGTACAATATAATGACATCATAGTCTTTCAATAGCTCTAACCATCTCCTCTGCCTCAAATTGAGATCCTTTTGCTTGAACAAGTACTTGAGGCTGCAATGATCCGTGAAAACCTCACACGACGCGCCATAAAGATAGTGCCTCCAAATTTTCAATGCGTGAACAATGGCTGCCAACTCTAAGTCATGGACAAGATAATTCTTCTCATGAACCTTCAACTGCCGAGACACATATGCAATTACCCTGCCCTCTTGCATTAATACCGCTCTAAGCCTAACACGGGAGGCATCACAATATACGGTGAAAGATCCTGAGCCTGATGGCAACACCAACACCAGTGTTGAAGTCAAGGCTGTCTTGAGCTTCTAAAAGCTCACCTCACACTCGTCCGACCATTTGAACGGGGCACCCTTCTGAGTCAATTTAGTCATCGGGGCTTCTATAGATGAAAACCCCTCCATAAATCGATGGTAGTAACCCGCCAAACCCAAGAAGCCTGATCTCTGTGGCTGAAGTGGGTCTAGGCCAGTTCTTCAATGCCTTTATCTTCTTAGGATCTACCTTAATACCCTCTACTGATACGACGTGACCCAAGAAAGTGACTAAATCCAACCAAAACTTGCACTTTGAAAATTTAGCATATAAATGACTGTCCCTCAAGGTACGGAGCGCAATCCGAAGGTGCTGCTCATGCTCCTCCCGACTGCGGGAGTATATCAAAATATCATCAATAAACACGATCACAAAGTAATCCAGATAAGGCTTGAACACCCGGTTCATCAAGTCCATAAATGCTGCGGGGGCACTAATCAAGCCAAAAGACATCACCAGAAATTCATAGTGCCCATACCTCGTCCGAAAGGCTGTCTTAGGGACATCGGATGCCCTAATCTTCAACTGATGGTATCCCGATCTCAAATCGATCTTTGAAAACACCTTGGCACTCTTAAGTTGATCAAAAATATCATCAATTCTCGGCAACGGATACTTATTCTTGATAGTGACTTTGTTCAACTACCGCTAATCTATACACATCCTCATCGATCCATCCTTCTTCTTCACGAACAAAGCCGGCGCACCCCAGGGCGAGACACTAGGTCTAATGAAGCCCTTATCAATCAAATCTTGCAACCGTTCCTTCAATTATCTCAACTATGGTGGGGCCATCCGGTATGGAGGAATAGAAACGGGGTTGAGTGCCTGGAGCCACATCAATGCAAAAATCGATATCTCTGTCGGGTAGCATCCCCGGTAGGTCTGCAGGAAACACCTCGGGAAACTCACGAACTACAGGCACCAAATCTATAGAAGAAGCCTCAGCACTAGAATTACAAACATGATCCAAATAGGCCAAATACCCCTTCTCGACCATGCGATGAGCCTTCCTATAAGAAATAACCCTACTAGAGGAATGACCAGGATTCCCTCTCTACTCTAGTCGAGGTGGCAAGGCTAATGTCATTGTCTTGGAGTGACAATCCAAGATAGCGTAATAAGGTGACAACTAATCCATACCCAATATAACATCGAAATCAACCATATCAAGGAGCAAAAGGTCTACACTGGTCTCAAGGTCCCCAATAACAACCACACACGAGCGATATACATGATCTACAATAATAGCATCCCCCACAGGCATGGACACAAATACAGGGATGCTCAAAGAGTCACGGGGCATAACCAAATACGAAGCAAAATAAGATGACACATAAGAGTAAGTAGACCCCGGATCAAACAGAACTGAAGCATCTCTACTGCAAACTGAAACGGTACCTGTGATAACAGCATCGGAGGACTCCGCCTCAGGTCTGGATGGAAATGCATAACATTGGGGCTGGGCCCCACCACCTTGAACTATGCCTCTGGGATGACTTCTAACAGGCGGACCTCCACCTCTAGCGGGCGGGCCTCCACCTCTAACAATCTGGCCCTTACCTATGGCTACCTGAACCCTACCCTTAGGTGTCTTGGTAGGTGGTGCGGCAGCTGGTGCCGGAACCATGGCACGAGAACCCTGCTACTGAGAACTACTCGATGCGCGAGGGTAATATCTAGAAATGTGTCTCGGGTCACCAGACATGTAACATGACCTCGGCTGCTGAGGTTGCTAGACGGCAAACTGACCATGTCGTCCTGAATAACCACCCTGAAAACTCTGAAGCGGAGGTGCACTGATAGGAGCTGGCTGATCAGAATAAGGCATGTAAGAGCCACAACCCCCTTGGGCACCATGGGATGCCTGAAGTGTTGAATTAAATGGCCTGGGAGGATGGCCTCTACTATAAGTACCCTCGCCTCCAGATGAGGCACCACTAAATCCAACGGAATGGCGAGGTCTCTTGTCTGACCCCTGACCTCCCAATCCGAGAACCATCTCGACTCACCAGGCCATATTGGCCGCATCGTTGAAAGAGATCTTGCTCCCCATCTCCTTAGCCATCTGCAACCTTATAGGATGAGCAAGACACTCAATAAATCTCCTAACCCCCTCTCTCTCTCTCTCTAGGTAGCAAAAGAGTATCATGACGGGCCAAATCCACAAAGCGAGTCTCATACTGGGTAACAGTCATGCTGCCCTACTGAAGACGCTCGAACTGACGATGGCGCTCCTCTCTAGTAGTGATAGGCAGAAACTTCTCCAAGAAGAGATGTGAAAATTGATCCCAAGTAAGAGCAGGCGACCCAGCCGGTCTAGTCAATAGATAATCCCTCCACCATTTCTTGGCGGAACCAATCATCTAGAAAGAAGCAAAGTCGACTCCATTGGTCTCCAATATACCCATGTTCTGAAGAACCTCATGACATCTATCAAGGTACTCCCGGGGGTCCTCTGAAGTGGAACCGCTGAAATGAACAGGGAAAAGCTTGATAAACTTGTCCAATCTCCACAAAGCATCGAAGGACATAGCTGCCCCATCAACGAGCGGTGCTACAACAACTGGATGAACTACCCCAATCTGATGGGCTGCTGGGGTCTGAAGCCGAGGAGTAATCTACTATGGAGTTTGGGTAGCAGGAGTCTGGACTCCTCTTCCAGCCTGAGATACGGCTGCCGCCCCAAGGAATGCACCAGTATGAGCTACACTCTCCATAAGGCCCACTAGTTGGACCAAGGCATCCTGGAGCACCAGGGTAGCAATAAACCCTTCTGGGACTGAGCTGGTCTGCCCGGAATGGTCTGGGCTATAGCATGTCCACCGAGCTCTGTCTGAGGCCCCGTAGTTGGAGCTGCCGCCTGAGCACTGGATTGAGTCCTGCCCCTACCTCGGCCTCTGCCCCTCGTAGGAGATGCTGCTGGAGGATCTTGTTGCTGGTCAACGGAAGAAGAGGTACGTGTTCTCTCCATCTGCGAGAGAATAAGAATAAAAGGGTTCAATCAGTATAGGGATAACAAGAATCGCACGATAGAGTTGAAATAAAGTGAAATTGTTCCTAACTTTATAACCTGTGGGAGATAAGTACAGACGTCTCCGTACCGATCCCTCTGACTTTATTAAGCTTGTCCGTGAATTATGAGACCTAGGCAACCTAGTGTTCTGGTACCAACTTGTCACGACCCGAATTCCTACCGTTGGGACTATGATGGCGCCTAACGCTGTACTTGCTAGGAAAGCCAATAGTAGAGGGTTATGACATTTAAAAAATTAAAAACATATAGGAAGTTCTACTACCATTCAACATATGGTACCAAAAATAATAAGCGAAATGGTATAACGATACTGCGAAAATAATACTAATGTATAACTACTCAGGGGTTGGAGTCACAATTCACAAACTACTAAGAATTTAATACAAGTATTTGGCTGAAAGAAAATGTATAACTGTTTATGAACTAAATAAAACATCAAATGATAATAAGTAAGATACTCTAGGAATCTGCGAACGTCGGCAGATCTATCTCGGGTCTTCGTGCGAAAAGTCAGCTACAACTCGAACTCAGCTCGGACCTAAACCTGAATCTACACAAAAATCGAAAAGTGCAGTATCAGTAGAACTGACCCCATGTACTGGTAAGTGTCGAGCCTAACCTCGGCGAAGTAGTGACGAGGCTAGGACATGACACCACATAAAACCTGGACATAATCATGCCATTTGAAATACCAGCAAGTAAATAAATAAAACAACAAATAATGGGAAGGGGACATGCAATGGGGGATTTCAACATAAGGAGTGAGAAAAATGAGAAGACAGAAATAGACAGTGATCAACAGACAAATTAAGCAACTAAAATAGAAAGGAAACCTGCACGACATCACCCTTCGTGCTTTTATTCTCAACCTCACTAAATAATAAATAAGAATGCACGACATCACCCTTTGTGCGTTTGCTCTCATCCTCATTAGATAATAATTAAGGATGTACGTCATCACCCTTCGTGCTTTTACTCTCATCCTCACAATATGAATAATTTATGCACGACATCACCCTTCACGCTTTACACTCTTCCTCACAATATGAATAAATTGTGCACGACATCACCCTTCATGCTTTACACTCTTCCTCACAATATAAACAAATTACGCATGACATCACCCTTCATGCTTTACACTCTTCCTCACATTTCACAAAAATCAATAACATCGGATAAAGAGAAGTCTCACAATGAAATCAATATTTCATCAATAATTACTATAACAATTTAACATCTCAACCTCGAATCAATCTTCACAATGTTATCCATCTCGGTGGAACCAGATACAATTCTCCAAACATTTCAATGGCAACAATAATAATGGATAATAGGTGGTAAGACTACAAGAATTTCAAGAATGGACTTTCACTCGCATGTCATGAATCGACCACGACGTATAGGTGCTCGTCACCTAACCTATACATCGTATTCAACAACAAAATACGTAGCAAGTAATCACACAATACCTATTCCCTCAAGCTAAGGTTAGACACAACACTTACCTCGATTTCGCAGGCCATTCACTACTCAAGTACAACTTTTCCTTTAGAATTCATCTCCAAAGCACTCGTATCTAATAATTAGTTTAATATCATTAATTATTTCTAAAGGAATCAACTTTAATGCATAATTATAGTTTTCCTAAGTTTTCCCAACAAAAGACAAAAATCGACCCCGGGTTCGCTTGATCCAAACTCGAGGTTTGAACCAAAATCCATTTACCCATTCTCCCGTGAGCCCGGATATACAATTGGTTTTGGAATCCGACCTCAATTCGAGGTCTTAATCCCCAAATTTCGAAATTCCTAAGTTCTACCCAAAAATCCCTAATTGGGAAAATCCTAGATTCTAGGTTGAAATCTTGTTAAAAGATATAAAAGATTGAAAGAAAATAGTTAGAAATCACTTACCTATGATTTGGAGAAGGTTTGGTCTTTGGAAAATATCCTCTTGAGGTTTAGGGTTCGAAAAAGTGAAGAATGAATGAAAAATCCCGTCTAAGTCCCTTTTACCCATCTGTGGTTGTCGCATTTGCGACCTGGGCTTCGCAAATGCGAAAGTACCATCGCAAATGCGAGGACCTTCACCTTTCTGATAACTTCGCAAATGCAAAAGGATATGTCGCATTTGCGATAATTGGGCCACCGCAATTGCGGATAGAGGTTCGCATTTGCGAACATGGCCTTCCTCAGACCCCCTTCGCAATTGCGAGGGAAATATCGCAATTGCGAGAACTGTTGGACCTGGCTCTCTTCGCAATTGTGATGAAAGCCTCGCAATTACCATTCGATGCTTGGTTCGCATTTGCGAAGCCTGATCTCGCAGTTGCGAGATCAGAGTCCTGCAACAGGTAGTTTACACCAGCAAAATTTTTCCTAAGTCTTAAACACCCCGTAGCCACCCGAGCCCTCGGGGCTCCAAACTAAACATGCACACAAGTCTAAAAATATCATACGAACTTTCTCGTGCGATCAAATCACAAAAATAACACCTAAAACTACGGATTTAGCACCAAACTCATGAATTCCTCAAGAACCTTCAAAAATTACTATCTTCACAACCGGACGTCCGAATCACGTCAAATCAACTCCGATTTCTACCAAATTTCATAGACATGAGTTATATACTATAACAAACCTGTACCGGGCTCCAAAACCAAAATACGGGGCCGATACCAACGAGATCAAACATAAATCAATTTCTTTAACTCCTTTGAATTTCAGTCTAACAATTTTCATCAAAAAATATTTCTAGAGCTAGAGACCTCGGAATTCGATTCTGGGCATACGCCCAAGTCCCATATTTTACTACAGACCTTTCGGAACCGTCGGAATACGGATACGGGTCCGTTTACTCAAAACGTTGACCAAGGTCAACTAAAAATAAATTTTAAATCTCAAAAAATATTATTTTCAAAAATTTCCACATAAAGTCATTCCAGATTTATGCCCGAACTGCGCACACAAATTGAGGTGAATAAAAATGAGGATTTTAAGGCTAACGAGCCCGGAATAGAGCCTTAAATCACAAGATGACCCTTTGGGTCATCATAGTTATTCTACCGATCATTTTGTTGTTATTGAGATTCTATACACATTGTGTTGAGTCGTGAGCTATTTGTTGTGGAAATATTGATATTGTTGGATCTTTGGAAAGGTTGTGATTTATGGTCACTCGTGATACGAGTTGATATGTCTTGTTGTTGTGATGTTAGAACATGTGAATGTTGTGTGTTTTGGTTGTTGTTATGCGGAGTATAAGGGTGGCCTTTCAGTGTTGTTGTTATGTGGTGCATAAGAATGGCATCTCACTATTGTTGAATGTACGGAGTGATACAGGTGGAAATTATATTATTGTCCGGGCGGAGCGATAAGGATGGCTATTATACAAAGTGATATGGGTGACTATCAGAGTGATACAAGTGTTAATGATATTGTTAGGGTGGAGTGAGACGGGTGGCTAATTATTTTGTCAGGGCGAAGTGATACGGGTGGCTATCCGAGAGATAAGGGTGGCAATGTCAGGGATGATGTGTGATGGCTAGGGGACATTGTGCTGGTGATTTTCGTGTGATAGTGTGCTTTTCCTTGTGTATGTCATACACCTTACATGATTTGTTGTGTTGCTTCGATGGGATACTCGATGTCTTTGATATTAGTTGTTGACTAGGGCTACAGTAGTACACTCGCACAAGCATACATCGTAGCATACACTTATACTAGCTTAGGAGTATGAAGCTTGACATTTATTAATCATGCCCATGTATTCTTGTATTATCGATTTTCATGTTGATTTTGAGCCTGTGACCACGCCGGGCGGATTGTGATTATGAGCCTGTGACCATGCCGAGCAAATTGTAAAGTGAGCCTGTGACCACGCAGGGCGGATTGTGATTGTGAGCTTGTGACCACGCCGGGTGGATTATGAATGTGATTCCATGATCATGCCGGGTGGGTTGAGATTTGGCACGTGAGATGTCCGTGCGCTTGTGATTTGAAATGTGGGAACAAGGTGCCGTGAGCATTGTATGGTGGATTGAGACCCGTGACTTGTGATTATGAGATGAGGTAGCACATAGTGATTTCGTTGTGAAACTTATAGTAAAACGGTTTGATTATTTGGTTGTCCTTTGTGATTCTTATTTGGTTTTAATGATACTTCACAGTGTTCTTATTGCTTTACTGCTTATATGACTTGTTGGTTCTTGTTGCCATTTATTGATTTCCGCTTTCATTATTAGCTTTATACTTTTATACTGCACAAGTTATTTTGTCTAGTGAGTGTCTTGACTTGTACCCCGTCACTACTCCACCGAGGTTAGTCTTGATACTCACTGGGTATCGATCGTGGTGTACTCATCTACACTTCTGCATATTTTTGTGCAGAGCCATGAATTGGCGATATCAGACTCGGGTTGAGTTAGCATATTGGTCGGGAGGATTCAAGGTAGAGCTGCTTGGTCATCGTAGTCCCTTGGAGTTCTCTCCTTTCATTGTACTGTCAACTTGTTACTTGAACATTATTGTATTTCGATCTTTGAGATCTTTCCATGTACTTAGCTAGAGTTCGTGACTCTGTATTACCAAATCTTGGGAGGTTGTTATGATTATTGTCGCATAGGCTTAATACGCTTTTGTTTCGTTATACATATTAGACTATGTTTCAAATTATCATTGTTAAAAATTTGCATAATCGTTGTTGGTAATTGGCTTACCTAGTCCTAGACACTAGGTGCCATCACGACGCATACGGTGGGTTTTTGGCTCGTGACAATATACACACTGATCTCAAAGTTGCTGGACACATTATTGAGGGTAAAACACATTCTACAAAGCCTAAAGATATGGGAATTTGGGGTGAAAAACTACAATGGGTTCCCCTTTACTCAAAAAGGTGTGATTATGAAGTATTATGCCATTGGCATAGGCTAGTTGTACCACAAGCACTATCTGCAACCTTCCAAACAAACACACACAAAGATGAACCAGAAGTGATTCGGCAATTTGATGAAGGAGATTTTAGAGATGGAAAAGGCACTAGTCGTTCATCATGCACTGGATGATCTTAACTACCTGCAAGGAACGGAGGATCAGTATTGGGATTTATTAGAAAATGAAAATTCGCATAGAGACACTGATTATCCTGTTTTTCCAACAATTGTCGAGTGGGAGGGACTACCTAAGTTTCTACTGCAGAACTTGGACGTAAGAGTCTCATATTGTTGTAGAAATCAAGTCGGTGATCTTATTGATGATAACGATGAAATACGAGAAATGCGTGTTAACTAGGGCCTAGATTATGATGCCCTCATTCCGGACGGATGCGTACAAGATATTGACGAAGAAAATGAAGACAATGACAATGAAATAGTGCCAGACAGTGACGATAATGGCGAATGAAAATCGTTATTTGTATCTTGGGGAATATTTTAAATTGTTGTATTGAATCTTCAATGCTAATGTCAATTACATTTAAGCCTATTGGAAACATAATTTTATTTCATAAATATTGCAAACTGAACCTTTACAGACATTTAGTACAACAAAAATAGTGCAACAAAACACTTCCCTTGATAATTGGGCTCATTAGATGAGCTGTTACCCAGAGGTGAATTACCACCGCTTCCCAAACCAACGGAAGTACAATTACGGCGATCGTGTTCTGTTTGAGAATATATACCATATTTGCGCGTATAAACAGTATTACCAATATCCAATTTTGTATCCGCGTTCTTTTTTGCACTTGTCGTTGACGCACATAGTCCTTGTTACACACCATTTTAAATGGTTTCGCTGGCCAATAATGCTCAGTAACCACTGGTTAGAAGTGGCCACTATAGGTGTTTACTTATACAACAATACTATATTCTTTATCAATGTACCTCGTTGCTGCAACCTGTATGTTGAAAGCACTTCATGGCATACGAGCATGGAAAGTGATAGATCGACCATTTCCCACACAAACATAATCTTCTAGATTCATTGACGGTGTGGGTATTATTAGTGCGGTTTTGATGCAGACCAGTGTGAACTTCAAAAATATTTTGCTCGTTGCAATACTGCAAAAATATATGCCACTGTGCTCGCTTCCTATATTTCTCAAATCATTTCATCGGTTGTGGCATAAATTCAACACCTCTTTCCATCAATGACGATGCACTTCTGGATCTTTCAACAAACCTCTCCGCCATCTTCTTGAATACATCCGCACCATGACAGTGACATGCAATCCACAGACAGACTTCAGCAACCCGTTGAAAGACTCTGACACGTTTGTAGTCAAAATCCCCATATTCTACCACCATCCTTATGAAAATCCCACTTTTCAATATCATGACGCATCAACTAACGATAAGATTCTGGGTCTTTCTGCCTGATCAATTCTATGCGCCTCTTGAAATTACATTCTTGATGATCTGTGTAGCCATCCAAATTAAATCATGTAAGATCTTGTTCGAATGATCCCTCTGGAAGTTGGACTTCAAGTTCCTAACACACTAATGGTGGTAGGTATACGGTTCCTGTCATGCACCCAAATTCTGTACAGAACTTAAAATACCAGCATGCCGATCAGATATTAGACAAATACCTGAACGATGTCTAGCAACGTGCTCCTTCATGTGGTTCAAAAATGATGTCCAAGTCTCTTGACTTTCATTGGCACAAATAGAAAATGCGGTAAAATATGCTTCCATTAACATCTACTGCAATGTCGATCAACAACTTAATATCATACTTTTAATAGACATGAGTGTTGTCTATGGATATTACCGGCCGACAATGCACAAAATCATCAATAACTGGTTTAAATGCCAGAACATATATCTGAATATGAATTCCTGTATTCCCGGGCTTGGCTCAATCTTCCATTCAACAACGGTCCCAGGGTTAAAGTGTTTTAAAGTAGCCATGTACCTGGGGCGGCAAAGGACTTACCCTAGTTACCATAAACAATCTTAAACGTATGTTTACGCCCGAGAAATGCCTTTCTTTTGGTAATGGTAAAACCATATACCTGGTGGACAGATGTTATACACTCTTTAATCTTGTACCTTATGGATGATTCAATTTATGGAATCAAGACAAGAGAAATCAAGCCAACATTCAAGTTAAAATGATTCCGACTGAATGTGTCCATATCACAAGTGTGGGTGCCAATGTATTTTCCCACAATCCACATATTTATCTTCAACTTTCTCGCACGCAACATCCATCTACAAACTTGAAACCATCTACGACAAATAACCTTTTATACTTTCGGTGATGACTCATGAACCTCGATCTCATGATACTCTTTTATGTTGTACATTCGCACCGCTCTACTTTGGCGCGCTTTATCAGCAAAAAACATATTCTTTGACAGTACCGTTGGTCTATATTCATCCCACATTCTTTCTGAATGTCATGAAGATACCTTGTGAGGGCATCCAAATCTGGCATACTGGGCAAACGATCAAGGTAGAGAATTGCGCTTGAATGATAGGGCAAATGTGACTCATACACTCTGGGTCTAACGAGAGTTGGAGTCTACATATATGGATCATGGTCATTGGTGGCATCATGCTCCCTCAGAAAACCATGTTGCTCATTCTTATTCTTATTAGTAAATCGCATTTCCTCCTCATTATCGCCCTCATCAGGTAAGGGTGTGTCATCTCCAGACTCATCAGCATTGTTGCATAATCACTATCATCTTCCTGACTCGGTGCATCTGCTAGATCCTGATTAAAGATATCGTCTTCAGAAAATTGAGTAAGGACATGACCTTCAAGTTTGTAACACTCCTCAAATCTATAAAAGTTTTAATGCCCGCTAAATATAGAATTTAATTTTTATAATCTTAAATTATACTTCTATTACAGATTAAAATCTCTGTGATTGATTTTGAGTTACTTCTATATATATGGATATACAATTAGGGAAATATTAATAATTTTAATATTATAAATTATTAAAAATGGGTATCATTAATTATTAGTAAAAAAACAAAAAAAACATGGGACCCTAAAAGCCCTTAAAGGGATGTTGGAACCAAAAGGATTGACATCCTTTATACGAAACAAAACAGAGAAACCTTCTATTGTCGCACGAACAGACCCACGAAACAGAGACAACAAAATTCATCGAATTATTTCACACAGACAACATGAAAATTTTAGGCTTCTTTACTAATAACTGGTTCTTGAACACAGGTACATAAATTTTTCTATTCTTAACTATCCTACAGTATAAGAACTGTATAGTAATTCCCTTCTTTCTCTATATAAACAATAGATTTCATTTTTAGGGGTGAAACTTTAAAATTGATTAAAATGCACTGGTTATTGTAGAATCGATTGTTTGACTGGTGTCAATTGGACTGGGGCCTACGTATTGGCTCGAGAGGTTTTGAGGTGAGTTGATATAACCCTTTACCCATGTGGTTTAACTCACAAACGTATGCATACAAGGTGTTTAATGAATTGGCTAAAAGAGTGAATATGTACTTAATTGAAGTGAGTGAGTTCCTATTAGCTCAGAATTATTTTAGTTAAAGTTAGATGATTTATTTTGATATATGTGCCTAAATTTTCAAATTTTTGTGTTATTCTTATATGCCATTTTTATGTTAAAAATTTATGAAAAAGCAAGAATATTTAGAAATAATTTTGAATGTTTATTTCATTCTTATGCCATACCTTACATTAAGAATTCTAGAATAAGTATGTTTGAAAGATTTAGACTTGAAAAGTCACAAGAAGAAGTTTTAGAAAGAAAAGATTTTTGGGAGTATCATTTATTCTGAGAAGGGGTCATCGTCCAGGCCGAGTGTACTGACCAAGGCGTTGACTTTCTGAAACTACTTGTGCCAAAGTAGGGAGCACACGAGCCGAGGGTATCGTTGCTGAGAATTCACTTAGCCATGCTAAGGTATGATACATGAGCACTGAGAACCATGAAGCGAGTGGCACCTCGTGGAATGGGCCTATTCGATCAGTTGGGATCGAACCCATGCTGATCACACGGTGACTAAGACAGAAATAGGTCAGGATAGTTGGAACTCCCAAAGTATAAAGAGAAGTATTTTTTTTAAAAAGAAAAGAATTTCTTTTAGAATATTCATAAACTACTATTATGCAATTATTTTAGAATTGTTCTTAGAAGCTTTATGTTTTCTATGCATTTAGATACTTTGCTCGTAATGTGTATTATATTAAAGTTTCGTCCCATGTCGTTGAGACTCACTGAGTACAATGGATGGTACTGACGTTCTCTTTTGGGAACCTACGTTGGTCTGCGGTATAACATAGGAACCGGTTTTGCAGGCGAACATGCTACGGGTTAGGACTTCCCTCTCTTCCACTGCTATTGGTGAGCTCCACTTTTGTTCGTGGAGTATTCCTTAAAGTCATATTTATCTAGCTATTTCTTTGTTTACGTAGAGAACTGGCCAGGAAATCTCATGTCCTGAGCAGTGCGTCAGTTTATCAGTAGTGGTTTCATAGACATAGTCGTGGGGTTAAGATTTAGATGTTTTTGATATAACTTAGTAGCATTTCATTGTTTATAACAAAGAAAGTTTTGGAGTTGGTTTATTTTAGATATTTAGATTAATTAAAAGTATTTGATTATAGTATTGCCTTATTGCATATAAAGTTTGAAGTTATAATAGATTTGATAAGCGCAGATGGTTCGCTCGGTCATGTTTAGTGATCGGGTGCCGGTCCCGGCTTGTTTAGAAAATGGGTCGTGAAAAACTTGGTATCAGAGCCTCAGGTTTATGGAGTCCTAGGGGTCTATGAAGCCGTGTTAGTAGAGTCTTGTTTATGGGTATGAAGCGTGCCATACTTATAAACAGGAGGCTACAAGTATTTAGGGAAAGTCTCATTTTTTTTCGCTCATACTTTAGATCGTGTAGTATATCCTACCTCTAAGAAATTATTTAATGTATTCGTTTCTCCAAAACTCGTAGAAATGGCTCGTACTCGCAACTCTCACACCGACATTCAAGATGCTGTTCAAGAAACTATTGCTACTATTGTGGCTCAAGGCAGAACAAAAAGGGATTCAACTTAGAAAAGGAAGGCTAAATCCACAAAGGGGGTTCAAGTACCTCGGGTTGAACAGGAAGAAGGGGTGGAGCATGATGATCTAGTACCTCAGGATCAAGTGCCACCCCCAACAGCAGCTCCGGCGCAGACAACTATATCTCCAGAGGTGGGTCAGATGTTTAATGCTGTCAACAGTGCTATGGAGATGTTTAAAGCCTTTATTGCCAACCAGAACGAGAGAAGATATGAGATTCCACCTCAATCAAATAGACAAAACAATTCTGAGTCCTCAAGAGTGAATGAATTTTTGAAGTTAAGTCATCCAGTGTTCCATGGTTCTATAGTTGATGAAGATCCAATGTTGTGGCTGGAGGGTGTGAAGAAAGCCGTCCGAGCGATGAAAGCATTTGATGATGAAGCTGTGGAGCTGGTGCTTACCATCTTAGAGATGTGGTCGGTGCTTGGTTTGATATGTGGGAAAATGAAAGAGATGAAGATGATGGTCCTCCTACTTGGGAAGAATTTGAAGAGGCCTTCAGGGCTAACTTTATCCCAGAAGAGGATAGGGAAGTTAAGGCTGCAGAGTTCGAACAGTTCAAACAAGGGAATAAAAGTGTGCAAGAGTACTACATGGAATTCATAAGGTTAGCTAAGCATGCTCCTCACATGGTTATGATAGAAAAAGCAAAGATTCACAGGTTTGTTGGCGATTTGGCTTACCACATTAAGGATACGACATCGGCTGCAACGGTAGGGATGACATCCTTCTCCTCTGTTGTGGGATTCACCAAGCACTTAGAAAAAGACAGACAACAAAGGAGAGAAGAAAAAGAGCATAACAAGAAAGCCCGGACAACGGGTAGGTTTAATGGTACATCCAGCGGAGGTAGAAGGGATTCCTCTGATAATGAGTCATTAGCACCAGCTCAGTTCAGTCATCAGTCAGGTGGTGGGTCTTCCTTCAGACGTACTCAGAGTTATGGAAACCAGTCTCGCCAAAATCAGAATTTTAGGACATCATCCTCACTGTCACGACCCAAACTGGAGGATCATGACTAGCACCCGGGCCATACTTGCCGAGCACCAACGTACATTTTATCTAACCTTATTATTATCTTTAAGGGATAATGAGATTAATATAAATGGTAGATATTGATCATGAACGTACATCACATGGGATGACAAGATTGCTAAGAAA